>JAUTDX010002209.1:0-60978 GCA_030844895.1 Ambrosia x helenae
GAATTTAAAAGTTAGTCTTGTGTGTTCGGCTTATAAAGTTAGGCAAAAAGTAACTTTTAAGGTTTAACCGTTTTATTTTGTGAAAGACTCTTATTTTAAGGAATATAATATACATATGAACACACATTCAATATTAGATCACTTTAGTTTAAGTAGAGAAATCGTATATAATCACACATACGTGGTGATGCCCGGCTATAGCGTGAGAGAAAAAAGACAGACAATTACATAAATGCTTGGTCTATTGACTAGTAACACACTACTCAAAATATATTTAAAAACTCTTGCTACCTTCAAATCTATTTAAAAACTCTTGCTACCTATTTGCTGCTACATTTTGGACAATATGGAGTGTATTGGTGGTCCGCACAAGTCAACTCCACCTCTATTTTTTTGGTCTTTTAGCGTCACCAAAATGCTTTATGTTAACCAATATAAAAATATTAACAGGTGGTCTGTCTTAGTATTTCACACTTACATAAACCGTATAATATGTCACAATCAAAGTAATGGCCACACTTGTTTTTGTGTTTTCGCATTTCTGTGAACCTCTATATACTGCATTGTATATTAACTTAAAATTATAAAAAAGATATGACAAAATATTTTACATTTTGACATGTTATTTAAAACTCGTCATACCTAAAAGAACAATAAGTTTTTTTACTTAAAAAACTACAGTTAAACCTCTTACATAGTTACACATTTAATAAAAAGATTATGTTTCTAAAAAGTTATATTTGTGGTTATGAATTAACAAATGGTATGAATTGGGTACCAAAACCGAACTGGTACCAAATGTATTGTACAAATTATTTTCGGTATCAATTCAGTACAATACTGGTATTTTTAGGTTTATTTACCTTTCGAATATCGTACGTTACCAAATGCCTTTGGTATCGGTACTACTTTTTGCAATTTTGGAGATCAGTACTTCCGTTACCAAACGCATCCCTATTTTTGTGATTACTATACTTGTCTTTATTTTTTGTTTACATTTGTTAGATATTGTGAATGAGTTAGTAACTCATGTCAAAATGCACAATATTAGTATCGAGAATAACTTTTTCATAAAAAGGTAGACATTGATACAATGTTTTTAAAATTATGTTCACTCACTTTTTCTTGTACAAAAAGTAGAAAAATTACAAAAGCTTTATGAACACAGGTAATATTCCCTTTATCTTTGTGCAAATATGAGGAAACGACCATATTAGTGAACAATTATTATTTCATTTCAATAAAAAGTTAAAATTTACTTTATTTACTTTAAGCATTATAGACACCCACCGAAGATAGAGTTGCGTAGGGTTAGTTTAAACTATCTGAAGTCGTTTATTTAACATTTTTATAGCCTTTTACTTCTAATGTGTATACAGAAATTGTTTACTTAGCATTTTATAATGATTTATTTATTTAGACCTATGTAGTGTTAAAAGATCAAAAGAGAACTCGACCAACACAATACAAAATGAATAAACAGATAAATAATCTAACAAAATAAATAAATTATTATTAGTTTATTGTATTGTATAGAAACAGTTAATTAATGAATACTTTATTAGATTATATTTTAAAACCTAAATCATAATTTCTTTTGTTTGTTTACAAAAAGCATCCTCTCACGACCAAAAGCAATACCATCATATGCGATGCTTTAACCACCATCTTAACCTCATGTCAAATAAACTTACACGTCATGTGACAATACCAAAAAGTAAATGTTTTTTTAATTATTATTTTATACCTTTATAGACAATATATTATTTTGTATGCGAACTTAGGTGTTTATTAAAAAAAAAAACCTTAGGTGTTTTTTATCGCTTCTCGATTTCATTTTAAACCATCTGAATTCATTTCAATTTGAATTATTTTATACATTTCAATCAAATAATTTACTTAGTGTGAAGTTAATTATTTTATATCAGAATAATTTTTTTTAAAGAAGTCGTGTGCTAACTACTAACTTAAATTTTGGTGGGTCCTAAATGAGCAGCTTTGCTGAATAATGAAGTTATCCTAAACAAATTATGAAAGAATGGACCAAATATAGTTTACACTCACAATCATATCATTAATTTTGTAGAAAATTAAAAGAAAATCATCACATGCGCAACCAACTTTAACTTCATTTTTTTTATAGTAATTACTTTTTATAATTATGGTGTTTAGTTTTTGTGAATTTTCTACCAAGGGGTATATTAGTAGTAGATATATAGTAATATTCGTAGTTCAGAAAAAAGCTAAAACAATTCTAGAAAACTTCAGAACAAATGATTATCGGTAACAAGTAACTAAAATGAGTTTATTTGAAAATGAACCGTAATTTATTAATAGCTATTTTGAATTACTTACAAATTGGGTAATGATTTAAATGATGTATGTTATACGGACTAGCTCGTGTCTTAGGTATTATTTTGTTTGTAACAATTTATCAATAATTTAATTTTGATATCTATGAATAGATGAATCGTCCAACCGGCCCATGTTTTAAGTTTGTACGTTGTTAACTGAATAGAGC
This sequence comes from Ambrosia x helenae, assembly GCA_030844895.1. Taxonomy (NCBI): domain Eukaryota; kingdom Viridiplantae; phylum Streptophyta; class Magnoliopsida; order Asterales; family Asteraceae; genus Ambrosia; species Ambrosia x helenae. Next base: position 2,522 of record JAUTDX010002209.1, read on the forward strand.
ATTACTTCTAACATTTGACCCCACAAAATGGAGGGTGTAGAAAGAATTCTCTTCTATCTCCCTTTTATGATATTTAAAAAAAAATTATTATTCGTTTTTTAGGACATCACTAAAATTATATCTTTCTAGATAAGATTCAAATTAGTGTGTACCTTTTTAACTAAAATTAAGTATTATTTATAATATTATTGATAAATTTTATTATGATAAAAAGTTTACACATGTTGTAACATAAGTGAGATAATGAAAATACTTAAACCATATATCAATTTTATCTTATGAGACAAATATGATATTCCTAATTGATGGAACATTACATCACCAAAACAGATTAGATGAAAATTAGTGTGTTACGCACTATCATTTTGCAGGTGAAAATATTGCAACAATTATGTTGATTTAGTGCTTTTGAAATAATCAAAGGGATATTATTATTTTTTTTTTAGAGTAGTGTTTCAGCGGTAAATCCCGTGTTGCAAAGCGACCACTGCCCAGGATCGAATCCCATAGGAACCACACGGGTTTCTCCTTTCAAACCCAACGGTTATTTTTTTCGGTGGAACGTGGGAATCGAATCTGAGACCAAACCCGGGCAGGAACCCTCCAAGGAGGTAAACCTTCTCACCTCAAACCAGCTGGGCTGGAGATCATTGGCATCAAAGGGATATTATTATTATTATTATTATTATTATTATTATTATTATTATTATTATTATTATCTTTACTTCTTTCCTTTTTAATGAATTAAAGGGTTCTAAATGGAGTTGGTGATTGCTGAGCCAAAAGGATCCAAATTATTTGGTCCCGACTCACTCTCAACCTAACATTCAATTTCGCGTTATTTTAATTGCGAGCCATACAATTTCTCAAATTTATATAGTGTTTTCTTTCCGAAAGATAAAACAAAAATTCATTTTTTTTTTGTCACAACTTAAATATTTAATTTACATTACATTACAAAGACCAAATAAAATCGATTAACCATACATTTAAAACGCAAAGCTCTAAATACAAATATGGGTAGGACCTAGTGACCTACTTAAAAGAGTAGGACGATACACCTAGACTTAGACAAAGTCAAGTTGACCGATAACATGTCTCGTTTTAATCCTTAGAGATTGCGTTTTAATATTTTTGTAACGTTTTGTTATGTGACAGTTGAAGGTAATCAAACTAGCGACCCGTATTCGGATTTGAGGAGAAATCACGGGATATTGAATGCGGTAGGATGGGGCATTTTACTCCCGATTGGGGCTATGATTGCTCGTTATTTCAAAGATACAAGCTCTTGGTTTTATGCACATGGATTCATCCAGATAACAGGTTTTTTTGTCGGATTAGCGGGCATCATCACTGGAATTACGCTAAATAGTAATTTGAACGTCAACGTCGACAGGCACAAATACATTGGCCTAGCCGTTATTACGCTTGGCTGTTTACAGGTTTGTGTGTTATCTGTTTTCATACCATCCTCTATATGTTTTACTAATTTAAGATATGGCCAATCAGGCAATCACAATTTCACATAAACATAAACCAAAAATTAGGTAACCCATCCCAATTTATCAGAATGCCGGTTGAAATTGTTTATCGTTTTATACATATAGAAAAGTTATTGTTTTTATACTTTAATTGTTGTGAGGGAATTTGTGATGCACGGGGACGACATTAAGGGTGTAGTACCCGTTTCAAGGACGTCATGGGGACGGAAACGCGTTGGGTACGTCATGAAACGTTTCCTGCCCGTTTTCGGTTTTGGGGGAGACGTTTCCACTACGTTTCATAAACGTTTCCATTTACATTTAGGACCGGGTTCGTGATTTCCGACGGCAGGGTTGCAACTTCTGCCAGAAACCAAGGGAGAAAGAGGGAAGATAAGTTATGGTTGTGTATACTTGTCTTTTGTCTTTTATGGTTGAAATAACTTTAGACTTTTTAGGGTTTAAGCGCTCTCTATCTTTCACTATTTACATTTAGTCTCTAAACCTTTTTTACTCGAAAAGTTTAAAATAAAGTTGTGTATTTAAACATTTAACCCTCTCTATTTTTAATAGTTTACATGTTAGTCTTAAACTTATAAATTTATACATAAAAAATATAAAATTAACATTAAATATGTATTATAAATTATAAATGGCTAATTTTTAAATATATTTTTATTTTTCTTTGTTGTATCTTTGCAATACTCGTATCTTGGATTTTTTAGTTTTGTCGTTTTCCGTTCCCGTACTGTCTCCGTACCAATCCAAGTGCTATGGAGGGAAGTACGTTTACAGTATAGTTCGGTTGGCTTTAACTGTAACTTTGTGTCGAAATGCTAACACTAGTTTCGACAAACCAACCAACACGTTGACTGTTTGTAACAAATAGAGACGAGCAACACATAGTAAACAAACTCTAAATCAGTAACTCTGTAATAGTAACTTACTAGTAAAATGGAAGAACAGCCATATCTGGGTTTGTAACAAATCAATGTCTATTTATTTCTTTGCATGCAGATTATAGGTGTTTTGATGCGGCCAAGTAAGAAGTCAAAGTCACGGAAGTATTGGAACTGGTATCATCAAAACGTAGGACGAATTCTAATAATATTAGCAGCTGTCAACATCTTCTACGGCATCTATTTGGCAGATGCTGGAAGCGAATGGAACGTTACTTATGGAGTATTTCTTGCTGTACTTGTTATTATTGCTCTTTTTTTAGAGTTGAGGCTGTTAAAGAAACAAGATGATTGTTAGAGTATATATCTAGCAATATTGATGGTTCAAATGTTCAATCATTTTGTTAAGCCTGACTACTTACTACTTAGATGTGTATCTAAGTTATGGGTGATGTAATTAAGTTTTATTTTTATATGATTCAGGTTCATGAGAAAGTTTTAATGGTTCATGACTGAGTTCACAATTATTCATTGGAGTTTAAGGTGGAGTTTGAATGCTCGTATAGTTATCATAAGTGAAATGAGTCAAACTTGCAATGATATATATTGAATTGAAGTTTAACTATAAGGGGGTTGGCCCACTCCAAGCAAAGTTGCCAAGCCCCACCTTGCCGATCGGTTACTCCTTGTCGAGTGGTGAAGTTTTTAATAGTTGCCAAGACGGTGGTGACGGTGTTATCAATTGGCAACGGTACCTGAGTGAAAAACTACCCGAAGAATGCCCCGTGGCCCTAATTCTAAAATAAATCAACACAATCTTGTCACCGGATTTTGATGAAGGGAAAACTAATTTAAAAGATGGTGGTAGTCAATATGGTGGGGTGGTTTATTTTTGTCATTTTAGCACTCACGTTTCTCGAACCGATGCTACCTCAATTTGCTAACTTAATTGTATATTGATCTAAGGGGGGAAGGGGTGCTTCTAGGAATTTATTTTCAATTCACTGATTTTAACCAATTATATACTGCCACATCACTTCATTGATTTACTTCACAGAAATACTTTTTTGGAGGCAGCACTCCACTGATTCTATTTTTTGTTTCTTTAAAATTAAAATGTAATCTTTGTTTTTTTTTTTTTAAATTCACACAGTTTTACCACCAAACGGTCAGAATTATCATAAACCGTCCTGCCAACACGGTCAAAAATCATTATGTGCATTAAAATCGGTTTTCATCTAACTGTCAGAAAATATTGAATTTCACATGCAAAACCGTTGAGATTTTTTTGTATATAAACCACCTTACCACGGTGGTGAATACACACTTGAACATCAACAACAACCACACCTTCAAACCTTCAAAATGACTCACTGGACCGAAAATGAAGAAATGGCTTTGGTTGTGTGCGTTAAGGACGCACAAAAGACCTATCGTTGCAACGCCAACCCCGTAGGGGCTCAGGGGGCTCAGGAGGTAGCCAAACAGGCTTCTGGGACCGTGTCTTGGCTGACTTCAAACAACAAGCCGGCGAAAGCGACTGCACAATTGAGAGCCTACAGAGAAAATGGACCGATCTAAACAACAAATGTGATCGTGGACCACCTGCTATGAGCACACCATGAGCCGGCACCCAGGCATTGTGCTAGAGTTGGCTGTGGAGTTGACCCAGGTGAACTATGCGGGTCATAACCGCGGCAACTTTGAGCATCTCCAGGCCTGGCAACTCATCCGTCAACTCTAAGCTTTATCTTCTATGTTTTTATGTATTTTTATTTATGTTCAATATTAATAAATATTGTTTTATGTTTTTTATTTACTTTGATTTCATTTATGTTTAAAACTAACGATTTAAGTAAAAAAAATAACCAAAATGTTGCTTGACAACGGTTATAAATAATAAAAATGGAATTATACTAAATTAAAAAATAAATAATAAACGGTTACCAGCCCGTTAGATAGAACCAGCAAAACGGTCAATGGGACCACTACCATGGTGAGTGGCGACGGTGTTACCGTGCTGATAGTTGATACCCGTGCCCAATTCTGATAGCGCCCATCCTCCCTAATATTAAATAACTTACAACAAAAACAAAATGCTCTAACTATTTTCTTTTGTATTTTTCTCAATTTGATAAATTTTACATATACTTAGTGTTAAGTTTCTTGAATATTCATCTTTTAAAAGATTATAGTCATACATACGTGTATACTCACACTAATGGAGCCTAAAATTGCTCAGTATATCAAGACTAGTATTTAATTATCTATTACTAGTGGGATGCCCGTGTGTTATCACGGGTACTTATGTTTTTTTTTTCTAACATTGTGTGTCGGCTTTTACGTAACCTATTATTGTTACCAATTTGCTATGGCAACTAATATATTAATGCATAAAGAGCAATTGAGTATAAACAAGAACAAAAATATAAAATATGGTATACGACATTATGGATATGTAAATCGCTATAAGACTGCATATCATGTTTTTGTTTCTATAGTTATTAATTTGGTAAAATGTTTATGTGGATCACGTCCCTTAGTAAGTACATCTTCGTCAATCGAAGATATAATTTTGATCATCCTAGCAAGCAATGTAGCTAGTGAATCATTCTAGAAAAGAAATTGTAACAAAAACACCAAAAATAAGTTTTAAACTAATGTAATTTATAAATCACAATTCAGTCTTATCATATGCTTATACGGAAACTTTAACTTTGACACACATGTTTTTATTTTACCAGGCCACAGGATGGCTAATGATACATCTTAACAGTGGAAGTACTCGTAGGAATGAGTAACATCTACTTGGTTGAACATGTAACACCCCAAAATTTGTAAACCGTATTTTATGATAATATAAGCACTCGGGGCTTTTAACTAGATAAATACATGACAAAAGATGGGAAGGGCCATAATTGCCAAATGACCAAACTTGAGTTTGGTTATTATACAAAACAAAACATGGAGATGAACTCCAAAATCCCTAAATTCGTTCTTCAACACATACACACACACTAAACCCTCAAGAACACAAGAACAAGCCTGAATCAAGGTGGAATCAAAGGGCTTTTGAATGCGTTATCCCTAAAACGAATCATTCAAGCATGATTCACACCAAGGTAACTTTTATTTGGCTTGATTTGGTGATTTTATCCATATTTGAGATGGGTGAGAAATAGGGTTGCTCCAAAAACGTGAATTAAGGGTGTATAATGGTTACTCTAGTTTGAGGAAACCATAATACATGTTAATTTGTGTGTGTTAAGCAAAATTCTTGTGAGAAGGTTATATCCTTGTAGTTCATGTTATGAAATGAAATGGGTTTTTGGTGGATTGGTAGGAACCACCTTTAAACCATGAAATACTAGTTATAAACTATGATTAAGATGTTTATAGGAATGCTAGTATTGATAATCTTGATCAAAGATGGATCCAAGAGGTCCTTAAGTCCTAAAATTAAAGTTAGGAAAATCACGTCTACCAAGTGTTTGATAAAATGCCTCAATGAGAACTCGATTTTACTTGGGCATAGATAGTTTTTGAAAACTTTTATATTTGTGAAACATGACCAAAAATGCGTGTAGACAAATAAAGATTTGGTTCTAACAACCTAAGTGATCATTCACCTCATAGGTGCGAATACAAGAGACTTTTTAGAGCCAAGGAGTCTCGGATTGAGGTAAAGAGGAAGCACGCATAAGGTAAGTCACTCGATGGCTTGATGCTTAATACGTTTCTAGTATGTTTATATGCTTAGTTATACATTTTTATATGCATTTGGGAACTAGACATTGGAATGTCACAAAAAGAAGCTTGAACAAGATACACAATTCATAAAAAATGGCCTTAGATGAAGGTTGTTAATATCCCAATTAGACTATCGGGTCAATTGGTAAAACGCTAGATCGACAATAGCTTAGACCAAGAGTCAACATTAAGCCGATAACGAATTATGATAGTTGCTTGAGTGTATTCGTAGATTCAATGTTAACTACCTTAAGCTAGACTAGAAGCAAAACGGGGCGCGCGTTAAGGTAAGTCATAATCATGACTTGGACTTGATATTATCGTGTTGAACATTTTTGATAGTTAATGAAATGCTATGGTCCTCCTAGACTTGTGTAAATAGGGAACATTGATAAATCTAGAGAACGTGTGGTCTGGGCGAGTAATACCAAGTAAAAATGGCTCATGGAGTCATAGACACGAAGGTATCGCCACAACGGTAACATGTGCAAGGTTAATTCACATTTACGCTTAAAAATATTGGGTGTACAAACATTCGAGGATACAAGTCTTGGTGGGGATCATAGGAGGTCATAATATGAGTGTTGAGACTTGAAAAAATTGTCAAAAAGTCAGGTATTGGCGCCACCTTGCGCTGATCTGACAAAGGTGGCGCCAGATTTGGCGTAATTCAGGAAATTCTTTGGGTCGGCGCAAGGTGGCGCCGACTGAGGGTGGGTAGCGCCATGTCTAACAATGGTGGCGCCAAGTTTCACTTGCTTGCCTTTTCTTCATCCTAAATCCCCATATTTCAATTTCGATCGATTTTATTATCGTTTAACGGGTTATTTATTCGTGTTTAACCCCCAAGAAACCAGGATCACATAACGGAAGATGATCAAGGCTCGAATCAAGGACCGAACGCATAAGACTCGTCCGCTTCCGCAACTTTTGAGCTAAAAAGTTTATAAACTTGGTTTTTGGAAGATGCCATCGTCATCATGTCACTATTAAATTCATCGTGCATATGTTAAACCATGATGTGCATGTGCAAAATATTTTGTCAAACTCGTTAAGCTCGTAGTGTTTTAAATACAAACGTCCAAACTAAGTATATTAACTCGTAAATCTTCTCATAATACCGTTTTAAATGGGGTGGGTCTTACAGAACACTTCTCTATTGTATTTCTCATTGACAAGTTTCACAATGCCTATCATAAAATAAAAAAGAGATATAAACTGGCTTTAAAAGGGCATGTCAAGTGGGCTGGGTAATGGTGTAAAATAGTTTGTCAAAGTAGGTATATTTCATATCAAGACGTTATGTCGGGTTGGGCTTGTTGACCATCAACACTTACTTGTCTGTTTATTCCACAAGTAAAATACCAAATCTAATATAATATAACTGCATAAGTTATTATAATGCCAATGGATTTAATTATTTTAATAAGGAATTACGTATGGGAATGGAATGTTTTAAGTATTTGGAATCATGTATTCAAATGGAGGATTGTGCCATGAGCCAAAGAATAATCAAATTCATCCGGAAGAAACCACCTGTGTTCCATCGATCACATCTAGAGGTGGTGATTTCACAACCGATCTACTTAACGGGTAAAAAAAGCTAAATAAAAGAAACAAGTCAAATGGGTCAAAAGTCATCTAAAATGTATTTCTCTAAGCATAGGAGGCGAGTTCAAGCATCTTAAAATGACAAAATTACCATATTGTCCATCTAAAAGGCTTTATAAATGTAGAATTTTTTAAAATGTCCCCATGTTTTAAAATTAAGCCGTTAAAGTCATATTATCACCTTCATGCAGTTGAATTGAATAAATGTCTGCACCACTGGGAATTCCCTAGCAAGAAATTCGTCACAATTCTACCAAGTTTATACTCTTCATAGAAAGCTGCATTTTTTAGCAGCAAATAAGGGAAAAAAATGAAATTGTAAGCTTTCCTATTTTTGTTTCAAACAACTTAAGGATACAATATTATGTGTTGTTTTTATGTGAAATAGCAGTTAAATAAGGAAATAATTTTAGATGCAAATGTAAAAATATAGAACAAAAACATAAGGAATCACTGATAAGCCATATTGACCTGTGACACAACATAAAGCTCTACTTTTTTGTTTAATTGTTGTACAGAACATCAACAATAATTGTTTGCCTAAACAATAGATTCCAAAATTTAGTTTGCAATTTTAAATAAGCCCAATATGTACCCAAATTGTCTATAAGTCATAGCAATGCATAATAAGTGCAAGGGTAAAACAAAACAAAAATTATTTGAAGGAATAAGTTGATAGTTTTTTTTTTGTTAGAAAAGTTGAACAATTTGATGAGGTATGAATGTTGGTACTTCTTATGTAACCGACCAAACTATTGTTTTTTAAAGACCTTTGGATGTGTTCTACCGTCTTTCTATCTTTATGTTAGAAATAAAAACCATAGCAACAAACCTAACTTAGGGTTAGAAATAGGGCAAAAAAATAAAATAACGGGTTGGAAATTGGCATACAATTCGAGAAGTTTAGCCTCAACAAGGAGGCCAGTTGCAAGTAGTGTAACTTTCCTACTCGAGGTAGCCTATAAATATACGCAGGAAAATGTTGTAAATGGGCGGGTCTATGATAACATGCTTCATGCACTTCTGATAATTCAGATTAGAGATGCAAGCTAGCTTCCTGAAACCACCAAATAGGATACCCTAATCAAGATGCAAAAAAAAAAATTAATTCAGTCTATAATTCATCTTTAGAAAGATTTATAAAAAAGTCTATAATTCAAGACTTTTATATATTTAAGAGAATATATACAACACAGCACAATACAAAACATAAACAAAAGCATGGTAGACTAAGAACACTATGTAAAACATGTGAGATAGAATCAAGTTTTGTTTAAGCATTTCATATGGTAGACTAAGAACACTATATAAAACATGTGAAATAGAAGCAAGTTTTGTTTAAGCATTTCATCAAGCACTTGGTGTGAGGCTTAAAACCTTCAAATTATAAGCAAAATGCTAGATATGAAACCCAATACATGTACATAGAACAACCAATGTATAAATATAATGCATATCCAAAAGAATTTACATACAACCGTGTATATTAAAACTTAAAGAATAACCATAATAAAAAAAACAACCTGCAAATTGATTACCAAAAACATCAGCAACACAGGCCTACAAAATAGATTTGTGAAGATGTGATTGAACCAAAAACCACTAAACAAAAGGTAACAATGATATTAATGTGTGAAGGTGATATCTTCGGGTTTGAATTGGATTTGAGAGAGTTGATAGATATTTTCACATTGTTTTTGTGATAGCATTGGAGCTGAAAAACTCCGTTATAAAGCGTAATTGAAGCAACTATGGTTCATATTCAATTGTAGCGTCGCATTCATAGAGATTGAATTGGGTGTTTTAAGGAGGAGCATTGAAGTAGGTGTTAAAAACCAGACTCTTGCCATGCCACCATTCAATTGGTTGTTTATGAACAAGAGTTACATTTGAAGAGAAGTATAAACTATATATCAAAGACATATGCAATAGGCATTAAAAGTTATATACGATGGGCATAAAGGGAAGAAAAGGACAAAAAATTAGAGATTTGTAAAGAGCCCTTTGAACTTCCATCTTAAAATTTGGATAAAATTACTTTAGTGCCCACCTTTGGTACTTAATAAGGTAATAGAGAAATGGAGATAGAAAGGTTTGTGTAAGCATGCTAAAGCCTGTGAAGATAACCAACACGTCTTCGTCCCCCTGGCTTTTGATACCTTTGGGTCTCTCTTTGGCTACAAAAGCTATCCGTTTTTTGACCAGGGTCCAGGAGGTTATACATAGTAATGTCTCGACTCCGGAGGGGGGGGGGGTAGAGCGTTTGTTTTCATTTAACTAGGGTTCGCTATTCAGAAAGGGGTGGCGGCACAATTTATTACCCGTCTGCCCGCTATTTTGATGTAATGTTCATTATGGAATGAAATTATGGAAATAATACAAAAACAAAAATTCATTTAAAAAACAAAAAAAATTGCTAACTAAAAAACTTTAAATAATACAAAAACACACACACGTATATATATGTAAACTTTTATAATAATATATAACTATATCTTGGGACCTTCTCTGGTATGTGGGACTCTTATCTTGTTTTCCGTATTAAAGTTGTAAAAGAAAGATTGGAAAAGGAGTTCCTCTAATAATCGATGAGTGAAACCAACATCCACTACTACACTAAATATGTGTTCTGCTTAGATTTATTTATATAGGCTTCTAGTGTTTGATGGATCGGATTGGATAACTAAGGGTGAACTGCGTACTAGTGTCGGTCGGTTACCGTAGTCGATAGCTACACCGCCAACCCCCCTCTCCGGCTTCGTTGAAAAACCAACCCCCCCCCCCCCCCCCAGGCTCAGGCTCATATTCGGTTGGACTTGATGGTGGTGAGGAAAATAAATGAGCTAATGGAGAGGGCATGTCGGCATGTCAGGTGATGAGCTTGGAATAGGTGTAGGTAAAGGCGGGGTGAATTGGTAAGGTTGTGGTAAAATATATGATGGTGATTCGTCAAGGTGATACAATCTGTCGAGTGCATCAGGTAATAGTGGGATAGGATCAAATGGTGGTGGTGGAGATCTAGGTGGTGAAGGTGGTTGGGTACTTAATCGACAACCATTTATGTGTTATATTTCTTCATTGGAGTTATGAGGAAATGGTGAATGGTTATAGGGTAATGATTCAAGAGGGGGTGAGTAGTGACTGTTGTACTCTGGCAGGTACCAGGACAAATAGTCTTCGCAGTTGTGATAGAAGGTAGCTCCACCACAGTACTCACAAAGTTGTTGAACATAAAACCCTTCATAATCGAAAACGTTCTCCATCACGAACTGATCTTCCTCCATGTGGTCCATCTGAATTACTATCAAAGCAAACTGGAAAAGTGATTAGACACTAGCAACTTAAAATTTTTCTATGAAATATGCCGTGTCCCCGGTAGCGGCGCCAAAAATTTGATGTGCGTGGGATTTTAAAGGATTAAACCTCTTTTCTTAAAATAACAAGTTCCCGGCGTAAAGGCCAAAAACTTGATGGAAAAGGAAATTAAGTTAAAAACAGTAGTATGACACTCTCAAGTTTAAATTTATAAAATAAAACGATAAATTCTAGACATTCTAAACCCACACAATAGGCAAGTGTACCTATCGAGTATAGTATAGACACAAGAAAGTACCGAGTATCGAACCCAAAGGCACGACTTCCCCTACTCAGTTTTAAGTTGCTTAAGTAAAAATAAAGATAAATGAAAGTGAGAGGAAAAGAAAGTAACCGAGAAGAAAATCAATATCCAAATAAAAGTGCTGTTTGAGGATCCAACTTGTCTTGGCATGAACTAACAATAAACACTTAGTTGAGTTATGTGTCTAAGGTGCACATTACCACATCACTATAAAGACATTTTATATTCTCATTCGTTATTATAACGGTCCTCCCGCGTCTGGTAAGCTCACCTCTCAACAGTGAGTGGAGGATTTCCCGAGACTGTGTATACCCAACCCCGAAGAACCTACCTCCCAATGTTGCGATATTGACATCTAACGACTCTATACTTTTATGGATAACTTGCCGACGGCCGAGCATGGCCGAACAAGCTATCACTTGATATCATAAAGGAGTCATGGCTGGTCTGCACACACTCATCCCCTACTTAGATTAATTATCTTTTCAAAAAGTGATTGGACTATTACTAATTGCGCGGCAATATAGTAATGGAAGAGAATTAAGACCGTTCACTTCTAGGGATGGCAATGGGTCGGGTTTGGCTAATACCATACCCATACCCGGTTATAAAATCTCATACCATACCCGTCCCATTACCCGTCGGGTATAGAGCATACCCACGGGTATCTACCCGTTGGTATTTGCATGTACATATATATATATATATATATATATATATATTATATTCTTATTTTCTTATGTTTTAATAAATCTAGAATATATGAAATTGTAATAACTAACATATATATCATCATCACCATAATAATCTTTAAAACATTTACAATGTAAATATATATCATAGTATGAATTTTGAAAACTATTTTTATATTTTATAGCATATAAATATAAATATAAATAATAATGTTATTAGAATATATATTTTAGACGAAAAGTTTATTTTTAAATAGTGATTCTATTAGAATGAGAGATTATTAAAAAATAGTTAAGAAAAGATATATATAAAACTTAAAAGTATTCGGGTATATGTTTCGGGTAGACGGGTATTTAGTTTCGGGTAATCGGGTCGGGTATCACCTAATACAATACCCGTCCCATACCCGCGAAATATTTTTTTTCCAACACCAAACCCGTCCCATACCCGTCGGGTATCGGGTATAATCGTCCCAAATACTTCGGGTTTCGGGTATACCCATCGGGCTCGGGTGTTTTTGCCATCCATATACACTTCCAACACGGGTTCACTAACTCTTGATTTGTGCCAAAACTATCACATAGACCATGAAGTTAAGTCACATAACCAAGTTTTGGCTTATCACTAGGACCAAGTATAAAGACCGTACCGACCCTAAGTGAGGTTTTGATAGCCGAGGATCAAGCCACAAAGTGTGAACGTTTCCAAACACAAATGGGCCAATATCTACACATGGAGTTAGGGTTAGTTTACAAGTGCGCGGGTTGTTACACTCCACGGTTACACTTATAAGTCCCTCCACTTTCTATCAAAACACCCACAAGACCAAATACTAGTTGATTGTTTAATTAATTCATCAAACAAAGTTAGAGTAGAAAGAATTAAATGAGAGCACAAGGCACCACTCAATAATAAATATAAACTATATAATCCATGCCAAAATAGTCTTCACCCTAGCAACACTCTACAATCATAGCCAAGAGTTGGCATTACAACAAACTCACAAGGTTGGTTTTGATAAGAAAACATGGTGAGGGTTGCTAGAGGATTTAGAGGTGTTTGGATGATCTTAAGTGGTTTCTCTCAAAACTCACATTATCTAAGGACTTTATGGAGTGATCCCAAGCTCCAAATGTCCCTTACAAGACCCTAAGATAGTAGAAATGTGGGGAAGAATCAGGTGGAATGGGATTCCAAAGTGAGGAGTGGAGCTCTCTATTTATAGACCTCCCAGGGCCTGCACGCCCGTGCTTTAGTGATGGCATGCCCGTGCTCAACAGTCAGGTACTGTCCGTTGGTATTGGAAGTCCTTCTGAGCAGGTTTTGTCACCTGCACGCCCGTGCCATTCAATGGGCACGCCCGTGCTCTTCAGTACTGTTGCCAGTCTTGGTCGGTTGAAGCCTTGGGAGCACGTATCAGGATGCACAGCCATGCACTATGGTGGGCACGCCCGTGCACGTTGACTTCTTCATTAGGATGGCTGAAAATGTTGATTGGTTGACTTTTGGCAGGGGCACGACCATGCATGGCATGCTGCAGTCTTCATAGTTTTCAAATTCCTTCCCATTGTGCCTGTTTTCGCTTCTTTTTGCCTGGTTGCCTCCGAATACCTGCAATTAACTCAAAAGAACAATTTAACTCTGTTTGGCAAGGAATAAGGCATAAATTCATACAAAAAGTGGGATAAATACATGTATAAAACATGTGTAAATGATGGCACATCAATTATCATACATATATCATACACATATAAAAACTCATTCTACACATATCGAAATTATCCTACACTCTAAATAAGGTTTGATTTGGAATAATATATATTTTAAAAATGAATTATGAGTTTCATTTATTTGGGCATGGGCATGAAAAATATGATGGGTTAAAGTGCAGGGAGTTGTTGGGTCAAGTGGGACCAAAAAGGGATCAAAAAAGGGGATTAACACTTGTAATGACAAAAGAAAGGGTAGGTTGAATAGTGTTGACTGTCCGTGGGTACTTTACCTTGGTGAAGATACTTGGGTTGTGAAAACATACAAACTAGAACACAAGTGTCTACAGTCTAGGAAAATACAACCTCTAACTTCCACCTTTATGGCAAGGGATGGGTGCTTAACTAGATACAATCAAACCCTAATCTCTCCGTAAAGAGTATTCAAGAAGAGTTTGGGAGGAAATACGATCTTGGTGTTTCCAAAATGAAGGTAAAGTAGTGGGATTTGGTTATCCTAGTTAATTGTGTTTTAATCTTTATTTTATGTTGTTATTCTATTTGTAGGCATTTAAGGCAAACTAAAAGGAACAAAGCACATATAGGGGGATTTCAAAGAACAATTAATATTCTAGGCTGAGAGATTATGCCCTAGAACTGATGCAAAGTAAGTCAGGTACAAACTTCAAATTTGTTGTTGAGCCTAAATGTAACCCTAATGCACCTACAAGAATCTTCAAAATGCTATACATTTGTTTGGGTCCACTAAAATAAAGTTTTAAAAATGTTGAAGGGAGTTGTTGGGGTTAAATGGGGCATTGATGAAAGGTCCCTTACCCTAGTCAAATGTTAACTGCAGTTAGACTGGATCCCAATAATGTCATATATCCTTAGGCTTATACCAATGTTGAGGCAAAGGACAAAGACTCTTAGAGCTGGTTCTTGGAATATTTTCAAGATGATTTAGATCTGCCCACATATGTAAACTTCACTTCATATCAGATAGTCAAAAGGTATAGATTCTACCTATATATTGGTTGTCATTTAATAAAGTGTTTAATTGTTGTCATTTGAAAAAGGACTGAATTACAAGTTTTGTCCTTTAGCTTTATACCAGATTGCAAAGAATGTCCTTTAACTTTAAAATTGATTGGTTTTGTCCTTTATGTTCTTAAATCTTACATGATTTCTCCTTTAACCCTAACCCAGTTAAATTTTAACGTTACTATGAGGGTAAATTCGCCTTTTTGCTCTTTTATGGACTATTTATGTAGCTAACTTAAAATTTTGGACATGTATATATGTTTTATTTTTATTTTTTTTACTTAAACTTAATTTCATTAAAAAATCAACCTCTCTCTCTATTTCTCTTTCTCTCTCTTTCTAGTCTCTGCTACTACCACCATCCTCAACCATAACCACCACAACATTAGTAGCCACCGTAAGAAACTTGTTCACAACCCTAGTCACAGTAAATGCAGTAGCAGAAATCACCTTCCGACAAGCAAACCCAAAGAAACTAGTCAAAAGCCCAAACACACACGACAACGAAACAGCCGTAAACGCCACACCCTCAAACAAATCCCCACCGTTCGCCCCAACTGCCCAAGATACATCAACATACTCACCAGTAATCACCCAAAACACCGGCTCCTTCATAAGCGACAACAATTTATTAGTCCAATGGAAGTCTCCTTAATTTTCCATCATCAACATCACTCGACAAACGTAATTTCCCATCATCAAAAATCAAAATCATCCGATCAAATTAAGGGAAAATCGTCTGGATCTAACCTTATTCGGCGTATTTGGGGTTTTTTCAAGATGGTTCGGACCTGAACAGAGGGATTTCAAATAAAGCTAGGATTTCAAATATGCATATTAGGTCAAGTATTTGGGGTTTTTTTCAAGATGGTTCGGACCTGAACAGAGGGAGTCGGATGGGTGAGGTGTTGTTTGTCGGAGGTCCACCATGGATGGTCATTGGAGGAGACGGTGAAGGAAGATGGTGACGGTGAAGGAATATGGTGATGGTGAAGAAAGATGGTGACAATGACGATTGTGACGATGACGGTGATGGCGGTGGTTGCAGGTGGAATGATGTTGGAGAATGATGGTGAGGATGAGCATAATTTTTTTATTTATAAACTTTCAATCTAGAGAGAAAGAAAGGTTGGTGGTGAGTTGTGAGTTGTGCAGATGAGTGAGAGAGAGAGAGTGACAAGGAGAGTTGGAAGGTTTTTTTTTTTAAATAAAGAGATGTATTTTCATTTTGGTGCAAAACCTTAAGTTAATTACACAAATAGTCCTCGAAAAAGTAAAAAGACGAATCTACCCTTGTATTGGCGTTAAAATTTAACTGGGTTAGTGTCAAAGGACGTAACGTGCAAGATTTTGGAACATAAAGGACGAAACTAATCAATTTTGAAGTTAAAGGATATTCTTTGAAATCTGGTATAAAGCTAAAGGACAAAACTTGTAATTCAGCCATTGCACAAATCTTTTCAGCAGCTAAGCATAGATTCTGCCTGAGGCACATACATCAGAACATGAAGCTACAATGGAGAGGAAAGGCTTTCAAGGATTGTCTCTGGGATGCTGCAACTTGAACGACGGTTCCAAAGTTTTAAATGAAGATGAGTGAGCTGAAAAAGTACAACCTTGAAGCCTAAAATTGGTTGGCAAGCATTTCCCATATTCACTAGACAAAATCTCACTTCACATGTATGATTTAAGTATTTGCAAAAAGTAGACACTTTAGGGACCACAAGTCAATATGCATGTATACTTATACTTAATAATTTACAGGTGGCGTCAAATCAGTTGTTCTGTTGCACAATATGTGTGAAGTTTTGAATGCATGAAAAATGGATGGGAGAGATAAGCCCATTATTTCTGCTTTAGAGTATGTGGGGGAGTATTTGATGCAGAGGATTGTTAATGTAATCATGGTGCATCTGAATGTTCTCGGCAACCTTATTCAACTATGACGATAACTTTGGTTCAGGATTGCCGGTAACCTTATTCAACCCGAAAGAACATCACCGACATGACATTGATACCAATGCCGACGATTTACGATGCCAAAGTGGTGATGATTTACCAATGTTTTAGAGAGAAAATATTATAGAGAAATGAACAAACTGATCTTTGGAGAAAGAAAGAACCAACTGAGCATGTGGGCAAAACGTGATATTAAAGCGTGTAACTCATGTATAACATAAAAGCATTGAAGATTTATACCAAGGGAAAGATGGCGCATAACATTTTTGTAGTTTTTGCAACATTGACACACACTCACAATCAATTTTTTTTGTAAATATAATGTCGTTAATTTGTGTTTTTTATAGTAAATTTTAATTTTAATATATCAACAATTTGCAAAAAAAGATTATTTTTTTAAAAAGTTAATTAAACGTGTTGTGTTTGGGTTCATATAAAATTTTCAAAATCGGGTCAGGTTAGACCAGACCGCCAACCCAACCCATTTAGCCCTACTATCCAAAACTTCATTCCATGTATATAAATAAAAAAAAAAATTGTCAAACACCAAAATTCCCCGGCTTCCGAAGACCCAATAATAAAACTCAAAACTAAACCCAGTAGCAACGGGTGTCAAGTATCAACAACAACAACAAACAAACAGAGGATCAACAGAAAACACAAAACACACCATCACCAACCACCGTCAACCGCCACCACCTCCTCCCCAACCATAACCAAACACCGATCTTCCTACTTCACACACACATCACTCACCCATCACCACAGATCATTCAAGATCAACCCTTTATTCCAGATCTAGTCAACCCAATGGACGATTTCGGTATCTTAGCTCGAGATTTCGGTTTCAAACCCCAAGGCAAGTCTGCTCCAATGAAATCTACTTCTAACCCACCCAGATCCACACCCGTTATGTCCGATATCGATTACGACTCCATTTTCAACTCTTCCTCATCCGCCAATAATAATATTAATAATAATAATGAGCCTAGGTTTAAATCTACGAATAATATTAATATGCCTGTTTATGATAAGCCGGTTTATGATGATGCTGATGATGATATTTTTGATGGGTTGCCCGGGTTGAAGAGTAATAAGTCGGTTTATTCTTCTGCTCCAATGAGGTTTGAGGATGATGTTTTTGCGTCGGTTTTGAAGAGTAAATCGCCGCCTAAGCGGAATCAACACAGTGATGGTTTTGATGATTTGTTAGGGAATCTTGGTAAAACGGACAAGGTTGGGGCATCCAACGATTTAAGTGGTTTTGATGATTTGTTTTCGGGGTTTGGGAGCGGTGGGATCGCGTCGAGTAATAGGTATTGTGATTTGTTACTGACTTGGATTAATTGTTTGGTTTGACTATTGATGCATATTGATCAGTTAGGTTAATTTGGGTATAAGAAGTATGATCCCTAGTAGTAGAAGGAATTTAGTGGTTTACGGTTTGATTTGTATGTGCATTCATCATAGGAAATTAGATTCATTAGCTATTTGGTCATCAGGCCATGAGTTAAGATATATAGAATAAATGTGGAAAAGAATGTGAATGCCTGGGTCATGGGATCTTGCTGGATCTTTAAAGCGGGTTATGCAGTTTTGGGGTGATAACGAGTACATAGATCGATGCATACGTTGTTGCTTTCGTGTTTGATGCAGTTTCGGAAGCGATCAAATGGCTCAAGAACAATTGATAAATCAAAGTCTCTAAAACAAACCAAAAGGTTCAAGAACAATGTTCTTCAATTTAATAATCAACAAAAACTAAAGAAACAATAAACCTTAGATCCCATTATATAGTTGCGAATTACAAGTAAATAGGAAACTAAATAAAGATAAATAGGAAATTCAAATTTTAAATAAAGAAAAGAGTGTTCATGTTTCCTTGTCCTTAAAAGAATTGTGTGTTTTGGCAAATGGATAACGTTGATCGTACGTTAGAATGTGTTAGGGCGTTTTAAACGTTTATGAAAATTGGTTAAAAGCACATTTTAATATGTTTTACACATAATAATAAGTTGGATTCAGAATATTCATTTGTATGAGTATGTGCATTAATACTTATACTAGAAAATCAAATTGTTTAGTAATTTAGTCATCAGTTAAGTTAACTTCAATAAATGTGGAAGAATGCTTGGATCATGGGATATTGAAATCTTACTGTATCTTTTAAGCCGTATATATTACGTTTACTTTTGGGTTAGTTTCTATTTACAAATTCCACCTATAATATGGGATGATGACGAACATATAGATAGATGCACAAATTATGACTTTCACGTCCATGTTGTTGTAGTTTCCTCATCCTTTAGAATTTTATATTTTGGCAAAGTGGATAACGCCAATCCTCCTTTAGAATGCATTAGAGTGTTCGAACATTCGCGTAAAATTTTGGTGAAAAACACACTTTAATATGTATAACACATGGTAATATGGTATGTAAGATAACATGTGTAAGAATACAACTAAGATGTTCTTTTCTCACAGAGCGGATCCAGAGCCAGTGCCAGTATCAAGGAACAACACAAAGGCAACTTCTAATGCAATGGATGATCCATTTGTGGTTCTAGAGTCCACATCATCCAAGAGTGCTTTCGTTGATCCTCTGGAATCAATTCCAAAGGTTAGTAAATCGCAAAGCACAAATGCTGGAAGATCATCCGTAAAGAGCAGTATGTTTGATGACTTAGACCCCCTTCATGAATTTGGTAAGCCTGCGCCTGCATTCTCAAGTGAGAATATTAATAGAAAGAAGGATCGCAGCCCTTCTAAAGAAACATCGAGTATGAGCAAATCAAAAAGTTCAACGCGTAGAGAGCCAACAGAGAAATCTTCTTTTACATATTCTGATAGCCAATCACAGAAGGTTCATGTAGAAGATTTTCAAGATTCTCAGCAACCAGTCTTTGACATGCCACCTATCAATCGTGCTACGTCTCCACCTTCATATACCGACTCAAATTCTCAAGCGGACATGTCTCCATCATCAGAAGAACATGTGCAGACAGGTGATGATATATGGCTTACTGTGTCCGAAATACCTTTGTTCACACAACCTACCAGAGCTCCACCACCTTCAAGACCACCCCCTCCAATTCCAAGACGTTCTTCAAAATCTGAAAGAGTATATTTTGCTTCTAATACCCGAATACCCGAGAATGATTCCCCAAATTATGCTCAATACGCTCAAAGTTCTAACCCTTTCCAGTCTCCAGCCAAGAGTCCCATGGCTTCTCCACTAGACGAGTTTGAGAATTTTGGCATGGGTGGGACCCACGATAACGGTGAGAGCAATGTTTACGGTGAAGAGGTTGATTCAAACTCAGCTGCTGCTGCAATGAAGGATGCTATGGACAGAGCTGAGGCCAAATTTAGGCATGCAAAGGAACTAAGGGAAAGAGAACAGGCAAAAGCTTCTAGAAATAAAGAATCTGTGAAACCACAAAATGATGAAATGGCCACAGAAGAGACAAAACGCCAACAAAGAGAGAGGGAAGAACAAGAGAGAGAGAAAATCAGACTTGAAAGACAAAGACAAGCTGTGGAGAGAGCTACACGGGAAGCGCGTGAAAGAGCAGCAGCTGAGGCCCGTGAAAAAGCATCTGCTGAAGCCCGAATAAAGGCTGAACGTGCTGCAGTTCAAAGGGCACAAGCAGAGGCCCGTGAGAGGGCAGCTATTGATGCAAAAGAAAGAGCAGAACGAGCTGCTAGAGAAGCCCGGGAGCGCGCTTCAGCAGAAGCTAGTGAAAAGGCTGCTGCAGAAGCCAAAGAGAAAGCAGCCAGAGAGAAGGCTGCTGTTGCAAAAGCTGAAGCAGATGCAAGGCGTAGAGCAGAACGCGCTGCTGTTGAAAGGTTGCTGCCGAGGCTAGAGCGAGAGCTGCTGCTGAAGCTAGAGATAGGGCGGCTGCGTCTGCTGCTGCTGCTGCTGCCAAGGTCAACCAACAAAAGAATGATAATGACCTTGAATCATTCTTCAGCTCTCGACCAAGCAGTGCCCCAAGACCCAGGCCAACTTCTGTGAGTAGTAGATGGTGTTTATATATGATATATATTATGGGTGTAATTTAAACTAAACTTTAATATATGTAATGCAGGAAGCTGCACCTGATCCACTATTCCAGAATAGACGGGGACCGGAAGGGTCTCAGAGGACTTCCACAACTGGAGTATCCTCAAATATGAGGAAAGCATCTTCTGCCACCAATATAGTTGATGACCTAAGCTCAATATTTGGAGGTATTCTATTATTCATATTAGTTTTGTTATAATTTGACCTATAAACATATAATTACTATTCACTAATTATTCTTTTTTCCTTTTAAAAGCTGCTTCTTCATCTGCCAAAGAGTTCCAAGATATTGAAGGTGAAACAGAGGAAAGACGAAGAGCTAGGCTTGAAAGAGAACAACGCACTCAGGAGCGTGCGGTATGTGATTTTGGAGTTCTTTGTTTGAACTTATTTTCATGTGACCAAGAAAGATCTAGTCCAAAGTGAAACATTTTGTGACTTTTAGTTCTGATTATGGCTTTTCATGAATAGGCTAAAGCACTGGCAGAAAAGAATAACCGTGATCTCCAAACTCAGAGGGAACAGGAAGAAAGACATGTGAGTATAGTTCTTTCATATCATTCGTTTGTGCATCATAAGACTACCTACAACAATATGTCATATCTTTATGTTTTCATCTCAGAGGATTTCTGAAAGCCTTGATATTGAAATCAAGCGTTGGGCTGCTGGGAAAGAAGGAAATTTGCGTGCACTTCTATCAACATTACAATATGTATGTCTCGATATACCTGCATTAGTGCTCATCTTTCTTCTGTACTTGATTAGACCAAGTATAGTTGATGTTGCTTAATTATGTAATGTCTTTATTGCGATTTTGATGTATTTCTGATTCTTGCTACCTTTCTCAGTAACCACTTTTTAAAACCTATGATTACTTTGGTCTGGTTTTTTTCTATATAGTTTTTAAATTTCAACTGGAAGTGAATGTGTGAAACAACTGAGTTATTTTTTTCATGGAAGCTCGTTTTCTGTTGATTTGATTATTAGGTTTTGTGGCCGGGGTGCGGTTGGCAGCCTGTTTCATTGACTGATTTAATAACCGGTGCCAATGTAAAAAAGGCTTATAGAAAGGCAACTCTGTGCATCCATCCTGACAAGGTGCAACAAAAAGGAGCTAACCTTCAGCAGAAATATGTCGCTGAAAAAGTGTTTGACCTGCTTAAGGTACTAAATACACATTCCTTGCATAGTCGTTGCATAATATTATCAAGGAGCAGATCTCCATAATTTTGATTATGATTAATAGGAGGCTTGGAACAAGTTTAACTCAGAGGAGCTCTTTTAATTGGTGTGATGGTTGATTCTTTTGAGTTTTAAAGATATGCACGTGGTGTCCATATTCGCTTTCATCGAGCAAAGATTTCACATGTGCTCCGAAGGTAATGGTGACGGGGTAAGCAAGTCGTCTGTTGGTCGGGTGTATATTAGTGTCATATTATAACCGTGTAATGAATATGTGGAAATTATATTTGTTGATGTAGATTAAGATTCTTGCATACAGTAAGTATTCAACATGAAGGATGATTGCAGTCTGCACATTCTTTATGCTCTTTTTTGCGTGTACGTAATTTTGTTTTTTATGAGCTATAATGTTCAATTCTACATGAAGGATGATTGCTATCGTAAGTTTAAATTTGTGTTTATGGTCATGTGCGTTCAGTTTTTACTAAAATTATGGGTCAAATTGCTTTACTACGGTTTTAAAAAGCAAAACCAAACCAGCTTGGTTGCATACGTCAGCTTGACGTGCTAGTTTTGTTGTTATAAGTTGGAACCATTTTTTTTTTTCCAAAATAATATAGTTCATGATATTCTAAACGAAATAACAATAAGTAGCAGGGCCGTCTCTGAAAACGGTAAAAAACAAATTGGGCCTGGGGCCACAACAATTAAACCGGGCAATTCGATAGACGGTACCACCAATCCATAAATTCAGCTGATATATCTCAACCCAAGGGCAATTTGGTTTATGAACACTCCCAATTCTTAGCTTCATTTTTCATTCACATTCTGCTAGTCAATGTGAGTAAGAACTGTGATTATATTACCAAGGCGAACGAAATACAAAAGTTTGCAGTAAAAATTAACACCACATACAGGGTTAAAACTGTCACTTTTGTCTTGTTGAGTGTTTTAAGGCGTTTAACAACCTTTGCGTCGACTTCTTTTTTTTTTTTTCAAGAGAAAAATCAAGCATGTGGTAACAAGTACCAACAATTGTTGCTTGAATAAATGGCTAATAACTTAGCACTCATGTCAGTCTTGAACAAAAGATGATGCTAGTTTATCTTGAAATAGGGCTTGATCTATTCTGTCTAAACTTCTGGACCATGTTGTAAGCCTGCATATAAAATTGTCAAGAACAAAGATGACCACGGCTATTGTCACAAATCACATACCTAAATCTTAAAGGGAAACTATTAAGTATGGATAGAAAAGAACAAAACTTTTACCTTTCTAACCCCGGTTGATAATCCCATGCTCGCAAGCGTTTCGGTATCAACATATTTAAAAGACATTAGTCCTTTGTTCTTTTTTCTATGCAAATCTGTATGCAAACAAATGGACCAAAGTTAGTGTAGAAAAATTGTGCAAACAAATGGACAAAACAAGTAAATGATTATTTTTTTTCATGTCCTATGGTTATTACAATGTGTGCAGTTTCTGATAATACCTTGTGAACGTAGAACTAAAAGCTCGATATACATCTTGAGACGAATGTGAGTGAATATATGGACATATTCACCAATTTCGTCTCTTGAAATAATACTAGACGATCGATTAATGTTCAAACCAAATGAGTTCTTCAAGAAATCATCAACAGCTCGTCTCCTTGTTACCAGATCATCTTTTTCATTCAAAGAAACCGATGGAAATTCCCAAAGGCCGGCAAGTAAACCTTCTTCTGGTCTCTTAACAATCAGAAACTTACTTCCCGAATCAGATGTATTCACTTTACCTTGTTCGTTTTCTATTATTTCTACTACTGTAACAGCAGAATAGTCGTGCCTTTGTTTCACCTTTGCCACTTTAGTTGGATAATCAGTTACAAGTGCCGATGGGTCATTTTTTGTCTTCAGAAGTGCACTACATTGACTAGACACTGGGCAAGATGAACAATCAGGGGTTGAAGGAGTACATAATGTAGCACCGAGCTCCATAACAGCCTGGTTAAAGTCTCCAGGCCTATGACTATCGACTAGTTGCCCAGCGAGTCTCCTGTTGTTAGATAGTTAGAATACATATCAAGTAAACAAAAGATAAAAGCAACCATTTGCCATTGTTTTTGGTTCATAAGCTCTTTCATTTCATCCAAGGGGGTGTTTGGATTTGATTTGAATATTGTGATTTAAAGTCGCAATAATTGGTTTTAATATTTGGATAAACAGATGTTGCTTCCGCTATCTCATTATTTTCGGGTCAAATATGCATTTTGGAGTTTTCAAACCAGTTGCAACAATAGTGATTATCTAAAGATAAACTAGAATCAGTTGTTTACTTCTTCCTAAAACACAGTTTAAGACTTTTACTCACAAAAATGACTTTTTGGCTTATTTTAACTACTCACCATGGTTTAAAAAAACTTTTGAGGAGTGCGCCTCAAGGCGAGGCGCCAAAAAAAAAGTCTGAGGCACGCCTCATGGGGTCTAGTCTGTACATACGCCTCTAAGGGCTGAGGCGTTAAGAAAATGTGCGCCTCAGGTGCGCCTCAAGGGGTTTATGGTGTTTTTTTTATGTTTTAGACTTTTTGGGTCGATTGTTTTGTTTTTGATGTTTTAGACTTTTTGGGGTCAATTATTTTATATTTTATAAGATATATAATTTTTTCATTTATTTTTTGATTCCGCCTCGGGCTTACGCCTTGGTTCGCCTCGAGGCTTACGCCTCGTGAGGCAAGGGAAAACGCCTCGAGGCTCGTTTCCGTTCTTTTAAACTTTGCTACTCACTATTTAGATATTCAAAATTTGACAAACACACAAACATCTGCAGTCTAGTTATTACAACTCTTTCATCACAAGCACATATGAACATTATCTTATTACGTGTCATTATTTGACTAATTATTCAATATGTTATTTTCAAAACGCAAGTCCATATACCCTCTTACGCGAACAGCATCTCACGAATAATCAAATACAAGTTTTTCGGGGATGGAAGAAGCGTCTAGAAACCTCACCAGATGTTCTTGATGGTTGTTTTGTCTTTAGGATTTGCAGATATTGTCTTTAATCTAGCAATCACCCTAATAACATTTCCATCAACCACAGGCACTGCCTACATAATAAATATGTGTAGATTACTAATATGTGCAAAAAAGTAGGAGAAAAACAAACATTAACAGTAATATGCAGAAACTACTCACCTCTTTAAAAGCAATAGAGGCGATCGCACCTGCAGTATATTCTCCTATTCCTTTCACCCTACGAAGATCATTCACTGATCTAGGAAACTTTCCTCCTTCTACAACCATTTTTGCTCCCTAACATGAATCCAATATCTCAAATGGTGTTTATATGTGCGTTTTAATAACGATTATGTGATTTTGCATAGTCATTATCTAATAATCAGCTGCAACAAAACAGCTTCTAGGAGACATAGTTTAGATCTGCTTATGCAACTAATTAAGTGACTCCCAAGTTTTTATTTAACTGATATTAAAATCTGTTTATCCAAAGGTTATAAACTAATTATTCGATAATAAATCCAAAACACAATTCCAAACGCCCCTCAATGCCTTCATCTATGTTTCAAGTAGAGATGGAAATGGGATTGGTTTAGGACGGGTATGGTAATCCTAGTCTCATACCCTTCTGTAAAACTATGTCCCATACCCGTTAGTTTGTTAAAAAAATTCAACACCTGAGATTTACAAAAAAAAATGCATTTCTTACCGTTTAAGTTTTTATATAATTTCATTACCCAAAAAAATAAGAAACATAAAAACTAATAATTAGTAGATTATTCTACTACCCAAAGACAAAGGAAAACAAAAATGAAAATGTTTGGTATTCGTGTTTCGGGTAATCAGGCCGGGTATCATCTAACGCCCTACCCATCCCACATCTACGAAAACTCTTTAAAACAAATCCCATACCCGAATACCCGTCCTGAATTCTCAGGTTATTGCGAGTTGTGTTTGCCCGTCAAGTTCAGGTTTAGGTTCAATTGCCATCCCTACTTTCAAAGACCCTAAAAACAAATCTAATCCAAAATTCAATAACATTAAACTTATACCTCCAACAAGAACCTCGCCCGTCGGTAATACCCCAATCCAGCCCACATCTCATTAACCTCCTGCACACAAACATTCCAATAACATAACCAAACAAAATACACAACTAAATATAAAATTTAAAACTTTTTTTTTATACCTCAATAGAAGCCTGAGCTAGGTGATGAACAGTGGGCCATTTCTCCATCCACTTATTAAAATAATCAATAACAGTCTGAACCCTTGTTTGTTGCAGCATGATCTCTGAGACCCAGACAGCATATGCTTTTGTATCAATCTCATCATCAGTATTTGCTTCACCTTCACTTATTCTTCTCCAGGGAAGGTCTCTTTTATTAATATCATACCATGTCAATAAAGATGTTCTAATTTCTGTAACATCTTCTTCCCTGAATTTAAAATCTTCTATGTCTCCGATAGTAAACGTTGTTTCTGGTTCGGGTTCAGGTTCGGGTTTGGGTTGCAGTTGACATGCCCTTCGTGGTCTTTTGTTGGATTTGGTGATGGTGTCTGTAATAGGGGGAGTTGTGTTGTTGGCTTTCTTCTTCTTCATGGTTTGAAGTTGTCTTCCCCTCTCTAATGGAGTTTTTGAATTCGTATTTGAAATTTTGGGGGTTAAAACTATTCTGTTTGAAAGGGTACACCTCATTTCCCCATATGTGCCCCAATTAATATTGAAATTTTGTTAACTGAAGTAACTCAGGTAGAGGGCATTTGGAAACTTTTGAATGGGTAAGTGCTGACTTAGACTATGGGGTATGGGAAGGGGAAGTGATCGGGAAGGATGATTTGGCAGTTTCCCCGAAGGGGAACACCGCCCCCCCCCCCCCCGAAGCATGCTCGGTGAACTCGGGGAAATACTCCCGTCCACCCCGTCCCTTTTCCCAAGGAAATTTTTGAACGTTGGCCTCTTGAACGTTGGGAAGTTACCGTTTGAAAAAAAAAAAAAAACGTTTTTTATATATATATATATTATAAAACTTCAAAATCCTACCACCAATTCAAACCAATTCAAACCTACTTCACACAACACTCCATATTTTATAAACTTTACACCCTAATTTTTTATAAAACCACATAATAATTTCTAGCCTTTTTCACCTAATTTTATACAAGCATGAGTTCGTCGTCAGAAGAGGCAAACGTTGCCAATTTTTTTGCGAGCACGATGGTTGAAACGGCAAACATATTGTTGGAGTTCGTAAACGATAGTAGTGACGAGGAAACAAGTTCGGAACCACGAACAAGACGCGCCGCATTAAACAGAGATCGTGAGGGTATATTTTATTTCTTATACTTTTTAAATTTCTTTTTTTGTTATATTTTATTAACTTTTTTTTTACTACTATTTTTATTATATTTCATATCTTATATTTTAAAAATAGATTTTTGTTATATATTTTATTTCTTATATTCTTTAATTTTAACTAAAGGTGCACACGAACGTTTGGTTGCTGACTACTTTGCTGAGGACTGCGTATACACAGACGAATTATTTAAGCGTCGCTTTAGAATGAGTCGCCGATTGTTTCAACGAATTGCCAATGACTTGGCTAATTATGATGAGTTTTTCACACTACGATATGATGCTAGAGGAAAACGAGGTTTTACGACTCTACAAAAATGTACTTCTGCGCTTCGTCAGTTGGCGTACGGGACTGCTAGTGATTCATGGGATGAATACTTGAGGATGTCTGCTAGAATGAGTCGGGAGTGCTTGTATCGGTTTTGCGAAGATGTCGTGAACTTATATAGCAAAGTTTACTTGCGTAGGCCAACGAAGAACGAAATCCAAAAGCTTTACGCACACCATGCAGAGAGACACGGCTTTCCTGGCATGCTTGGAAGCATCGATTGCACGCATTGGCCATGGCGTAATTGCCCCACTGCATGGAAAGGGCAGTTTACGCGAGGTGACATTGGAGAGCCATCAATTATTTTAGAATCCGTTTGCTCACAAGAGCTTTGGATTTGGCATGCTTTTTTCGGAGTTGCTGGTTCATGCAACGATTTAAATGTTCTAGCTAAATCCACGGTTTTCGACCGCATCATTAGAGGTACCGGTCCTGATGACTCTTTCGTGCTCAACGGGGTAGAATACAAGCACGGGTATTATCTAGCAGACGGGATATACCCAAGTTACTCATCTCTTGTGAAAACGATACAAATTCCCACGGATGAGAAAAGAAAAAATTTTGCGAAATGCCAAGAAGGGGCGAGAAAAGACGTTGAACGGTTATTTGGTGTTTTGACGGCTAAATGGCATGTTATTGGGCGGCCCGCACGTGCATGGCATCCAGAAAACTTGAGGTATATTATGTACGCTTGTACGATACTACATAACATGATAATCGAAGATGAAGGCCGCGCTATATGTGAGTATGACCCGAATGACGTTGAAGAGAATATCGAGCCGGTTGACCAGGGACAACAACAATCGAACCGGTGGGCACTAGAGGATAGTACCGTGCACAACAATCTTTGCACGGATCTAATCGACCATATTTGGAACAATTTTCGGGTCGATGATGTTGGTGACGAGTAGTTTGTATTTTTTTACTTTCTTTAGGTTTGTTTTTTTTTTAATTTGTTTAGGTTTGTTTTTTTTTTAATTTGTTTAGGTTTGTAATTTTTTTTAATTTAAAATCTTTTTTTTATGTGTCATCCGAATTGTTTTTTTTTTGGTATTATTTTCGTTTTTTTTTTTAATTTCCATGTAATTTGTTTTTTAATTTTAATGAAAAAAAATATTAATGAAAAATAAAGTCTATAAAATAAATAAAAAAAAAAATAAAAAAAGGAAGGGGGAAGGGGAACCATTTCCCCTAGAAGGGGGAAGAAAAGGGGAAAATGATGTGGCGCTGATGTGGACAAGGGGAAGGAAGGGGGAAGGGGAACCACACCCCATAGTCTTAGTAAGAGGTTTTAAAGTTAAGAGGTTCTAAATGATTAAGTACTGAACCAGTAAGTGGTGTTTGATTAAATCTCTAAATAAAATCTTTATATTCTTTTTATCTCAAAAAAATAAAAAAATAAAGAGAAAATTGCAGTTTTCGTCCCTGTGGTTTTGCCTAAACTAACAGGTTCAGCCACCGGAAGCCGAGTTATTGACCGGGTCAGCCGTTGATAATATCCCTAACGCCGCTAGCAATACGAATAACGTGATAGTCAGTAGTCTCCGTCCCATTCCAAGATCCAATGGCTTCTGTTGTCTTCTCTAGAAACTTCTCTCACTGATTTTGCTTGTTTGGTTAGTGATTACGTGTATAATATATAAACTTTTGGTGAGATCTATTATTAAGGAAAGGATTGAATCCTGTTGTTTCTTCATCTGTTTTTATTTTATTATATTATTATTATTATGTGAGTGGTGGTGGTGGAGATGGTGGTGGTGGTGTTTGATATGAAATAATATGTCCAGGGTCTAATGTGTAATAATCAGATAGTAGTACAAGGACTAGTTTGTAATATTGTTAAGTCTGAGGGTCAATGTTGTAATAGTTTAGTTAGCTGTTAGTTTGAGCGGGAAAGGTTGTTAGTGACAGTTAGCTTGTAATTCGTCTATAAAGTCTTAATAACAGCTAATGAGATGATCACTCTGATCATTTGGCCTAATTCTTCTCTCTGTTCATTTCTGTA
The DNA here is from genome assembly GCA_030844895.1 of Ambrosia x helenae. Classification (NCBI taxonomy): domain Eukaryota; kingdom Viridiplantae; phylum Streptophyta; class Magnoliopsida; order Asterales; family Asteraceae; genus Ambrosia; species Ambrosia x helenae. The sequence continues at coordinate 32,225 of JAUTDX010002209.1, forward strand.
CCTTATCATTGGTATCAGAGCACCGATCCTGGTACTCCGATCACCGTTCTATCACCATCACCGTCGTTGACCACCGTCTTCTTCGATCGACTCCACCACAATTCTGCTCTTTTTTCGTTTCTTTTCTGAAAATCTTTTCATTTCAAGCTAGAATTGATTAATTGTTAATCAATTCATTCCTTGGATCGATCAATTCTTGATTTGTCCATTCCTGCACCACATTAATCTTGAATTCTTGTTCATTTCAGCGTACCAATATGACCACCAGGAGTCGTTCAGATAATGAGAAATCCACCATTGAAAAGACTGTTGAAGAACATTCAATCTCTCTACAGAAGATTGAATCAAGCATTGCTTCTCTTAATGCTAGTGTTCAAGCATTGCTGACTAAATTCAACAATGGAACATCTAGTAATGGTGATGTTAATATAGTTTCTAATGTTCTTGGTACTCCTTCACCAAGAAATGATAAAATCCATAGAATTGGTAAAATGATTTTCCAAAATTTGATGGGACAGATGTTGATGATTGGTTATACAAGTGTGAACACTTCTTTACTGTGGATGAGTCTCCTGACAATGTCAAGGTCAGGTTGGCTGCTATTCATCTTGAAGGAAAGGCAGTGAAGTGGCACCAATCCTTCATGAAAACTAAGGCAGTTCCTATTTCTGAGATTTCTTGGAAAGATTATGCTGAGTCCATCAAGAATAGGTTCTCTGATGCACTATCAGAGGATTCTATGGGGGCTTTAACCTCAATGTTATAAACTGGTCCATTGGAGGAATTCTGTGATGATTTTGATGCATGTCTGTTAAAAGTGTCTATTCCAGAGCCATATGCTGTGAGTATTTTCTTACAGTCCTTGAAACCTGAGATTGGTGGCCCAGTGAGGATGTTTAAACCAAAAGACATGAAAGAGGCTTTCTATTTGGCAAAAGTACAGAACAATACTAATAAGTCTTTGGCTCAATCTAGTTCTGTCAGCATGTATAAGTCTAACCCCTCTTCTTATGGTTTTAGAAGTCAATCAAGTGTTAAACCTCCTGTGAATGTGTCTCACTTACCTTTGTTACCAACTCCACCACCCCATAAGAAATTGACTAATACTAAGCAGTTGACTAGTAATGAAATTGAGGCTAAGAGGGCCAAAGGGGAGTGTTTCTGGTGTACTGAAAAGTTTACACCAGGGCATAAGTGTCCAAACAAGCAGTTATTTGTATTGGAGGTGAATGGAATAGAGGAGGAAAGTGATAAAATGGAAGTATTGGATTTTGTTGAAGGTCAAGAGTGGCCTGAACCCCATATTTCTATACATGCATTGACTGGTATGAAGTCTTTTTCTACCATGATTGTAATAGGAACTATTGGTAATATCCAGTTAAGAATCTTGGTAGATTCTGGATCTACTCATAACTTTTTGAGTAAGAAATTAGCCCTTAAGTTGAAGTGCTTACTTAAAAGCATTGATAAAATGACAGTAGGGGTAGCAAATGGTTCAAAGATTGATTGTGCTACCTACTGCCCCAATTTTCAGTGGAGCATGCAGAACCTTTGGTTCACTACTGATGTCTTAGTTATTCCACTAGATAGCTATGACATCGTACTATGGATACAGTGGTTATTGACCTTAGGGGAAATTGTGTGGAACTTTGTTGATATGACCATGCAGTTTACCATAGGGAACAATCAGTGCAAGCTCAAGGGAGTTCATAATAATGAAATGACTCTATGCTCTGCTGATGTTATGAGTGATTTGTTAGAACAAGATAATAAGATCATTGAAGCCCATTTGTTTAGTATCCATTTAAACCAACCCAACCAGTCTGAATTCCAACATGAAACCAAAGTTTTAAACACTACCTATAATGAGGAAATAGAGAAATTGTTAAGCAACTATGATGATGTGTTTCAAACACCCTCTACCCTACCTCCTAAAAGAGAGTTTGACCATAGAATCCTATTGAAAGATGAAACTCAAGTGATTAACCTCAAACCTTATAGATACCAGTCAACTCAAAAAGATGTTATAGAGAAATTAACTAAGGAATTGATGGAAACAGGAGTAGTAAGGGGCAGTGTTAGTCCTTTTGCTGCTCCAAGTGGTGTTAGTTAAGAAGAAGGATGGCACTTGGAGATTCTGTATTGACTATAGAAGGCTCAATGATGCAACAATTAAGAACAGTTATCCCATTCCTCTTGTGGAAGAATTATTTGATGAACTGGGGCAAGCTGTGGTATTTTCTAAACTAGATCTAAGGGCTGGTTATCACCAGATCAGGATGCATGATGATGATATTCATAAGACAGCATTCAGAACACATGAGGGTCTTTTTGAGTTTGTGGTAATGCCATTTGGCCTTACCAATGCCCCTGCTACTTTCCAATCCCTTATGAATCATGTGTTTTAGAAGTTTCTAAGGAGATTTGTTTTGGTATTCTTTGACGACATTCTGGTTTATAGTTGCTCTTGGGAAGTTCATCTACAACACCTTAAACAAGTGTTGGAGGTCCTTAGACAGCAACAACTATATGCTAAGAGGTCGAAATGTTCTTTTGGTGGCTCATCTGTGGTGTACTTGGGCCACATTATTTCTCAAAAAGGAGTTTCCACTGATCCTTCCAAGATTGCAGCCATCAAACAATGGCCTGAGCCTAAGAATGTAAAGTAGTTAAGAGGGTTCTTGGGTCTGACTGGATACTACAGAAGGTTTATTCAAAGTTATGGAACATGGGCAAAACCTTTAACCAATCTTCTTAAGAAGGATGCTTTCCAGTGGGATGATTCAGCCAGACAAGCTTTCCACCAACTCAAAGATATGATGATGAACCCACCAGTGCTAGCCTTACCTGATTTCTCTAAGCCATTTGTCATTGAGACAGATGCTTCAGGGAAAGGAATTGGAGCTGTCCTTATGCAAACTGGACATCCAATAGCCTTTATCAGCAAAGCACTTTTAGCAAGACAACAAGCTTATTCTATGTATGAAAGGGAGCTCTTAGCCATTATTTTTGCAGTCAAATATTGGCATCATTATTTGTCTATGGGGCACTTCATTATAAGGACTGATCACAAAAGTTTGAAGCACCTGTTGGATCAAAAGATTACTACTCCACTTCAACAGGCTTGGTTATCTAAGCTGATGGGGTATGACTTTGAGATTCAGTATAAGCAAGGTAGAGAAAATGGAGTGGCTGATGCATTGTCTAGAATGGTTAATCCTGCTCTATTGGCTATCACAGTCAATACCTTTGATGACAATTTATGGTTGAGAGTGAAAGAATCTTGGACAAAGGATGATCACTTAAATGAAATCATAAGGGGATTACAGGCAGGTTCCCTTAATTCCAGGTATGAATGGAAAGATGATGTTCTGTACAAGAAGGGAAAGATTGTAGTAGGCAAGAATGTTCAGTTACAAAATGACATTATTGCCCTTTGTCACAATGGGCCTATTAGTAGTCACTCAGGGGTGCATGCTTCAACTCAAAGAATCAAGGCTTTTTTCACTTGGAAGGGTATGAATAAACAAGTAAGGAACTTTATTAGAAGCTGTCCCACCTGTCAAAAAGCCAAGTATGAAACAGTTGCCTCTCCATGCAACCTCTGCCTGTCCCTAATCATGTATTTTCTGATGTGTCCATGGATTTCATTAGTGGGTTGCCTAAATCTCATGGAAAGGAGGTAATCTTAGTGGTAGTTGACAGACTCGCTAAGTATAGTCATTTCATGGCTTTACCTCATCCTTATTCAGCAGCTGATGTGGCCAGAGTGTTTATGGATCAAGTATTCAAGCTACATGGGTGGCCTGATACAATTGTGTCTGATAGAGATCCTGTCTTTATCAGCCAATTTTGGAAGGAATTCACAGCCCTACAAGGTATACAACTAGCCCTTTCAACTGCACACCACCCTCAAACGGATGGTCAAACTGAGGTTGTCAATAGGTGCCTGGAAACCTACCTCAGATGTATGATAATGGACAAGCCTGCACTATGGGTCAAATATCTGCCACTAGCTGAATTCTGGTATAATACCAACTTCCATAATTCTTTGCGTCTTACTCCTTTTCAAGCCTTCTATGGATACCCCCTCCACTGTTTGTTCCATATGTTCCCAAAGACATAAGGGTGGCTGCTGTTAATGAGGTGTTAACTGATAGAGAGGAGACTATTCAATTGTTGAAACATTCTCTCCTAAGAGCTCAAAACAGAATGAAACAGGTAGCAGACAAGAAAAGAAGTGACAGAGTTTTTCAAGTAGGGGAAAGTGTCTATGTTAAACTACACCCCTATGGTCAGACTTCTTTAAGAACTAATAATTTCAACAAGCTAGGTCCTAAGTTCTTTGGACCATTTCTGATCATTGAGAAGCTTGGACCTGTTGCATACAAGTTGGATCTTCCTGATGAAGCACAAGTGCATCCAGTTTTTCATGTGTCTTTACTAAAGAAGGCATGTGGAGATGTTACTCAAACCACACCCCTGCCATCTGGACCCAGATTTTTGTTCAAGCCACTCCAGGTTTTGAACAGGAAGTTTGTAAAAACGGGCAACAGAGCTTCTGTTGATGTCTTAGTTCAATGGGACAACTTGCCAATCACTGAAGCTACCTGGGAAAATGCTGAGGATTTGAAGATCAGGTTTCCAGAATTTGATTTTTGAGGTAAAAAATGCTTAGGGAGGGAGTATTGATATGAAATAATATGTCCAGGGTCTAATGTGTAATAATCAGATAGTAGTACAAGGACTAGTTTGTAATATTGTTAAGTCTGAGGGTCAATGTTGTAATAGTTTAGTTAGCTGTTAGTTTGAGCGGGAAAGGTTGTTAGTGACAGTTAGCTTGTAATTCGTCTATAAAGTCTTAATAACAGCTAATGAGATGATCACCCTGATCATTTGGCCTAATTCTTCTCTCTGTTCATTTCTGTACCTTATCAGTGTTGCAGGTGGTGGTGGAGATGGTGGTGGTGGTGTTGCAGGTGGTGGTGGGTGGTTGAGTGGGTTGGGGAAGAAGATAGGAGGGTATAAGAGTCATTTCACCCAAAAAATTAAGGGTATAATAGTCATTTCACCACAAACTAACGGAACAACTAACGGTCGTTAGAAGGAGGGACGTAAAGTGTTAGAAAATGAAACCACAGGTACTCAGGGTGTTATGCTTGGGCTGAACCTGTTAGTTTAGGCAAACCACAGGGACGAAAACTGCAATTTTCTCAAAAATAAAAAAAAACACACGACACCATCACACCACTGTACCCATTTCTTTAATTCTCTTTAACCCAAACACACACACTCACCACAAAAACACACACTCACCCCTCTACTCTTTCCTCGATTCATTTTCTTTCTTTTTAACACACACAACCACACACACTTGACGCCACATACCCACACAAAACACAAAGCTCTAGAGATGGGAGTGGTAGGTGATTGGAGTAGGAGATGAGAGGAGGAAGGGTGGGGTTTTGACGAGCACACAGAGGTCATGGGTTTTGACGAGAAGATGGTCTTGGTCTTGGTTCAGATGGTTGTGGGTTTTGACGAGCACACAAGCACGCTGACGTGGATGATGGCGTGGCATGCCAACCCTGACAATGGATGATGAGATGGACACTGACATGGATGCTAACATGACATGTTGATGCTAACATGGACGTTGTCGTAGACGTTGACATGGCATGCCATGTTAGCCTCCACTAACTTGGTTATTTTTCAGTTAACAAAAGTTCACTGTCGGCCAAAACTTTAAAAGTTGGGACTGTTGCAAGGAATTTTATAAGTACAGATTATTATCGGCCAACGAGACAAAGTTTGGATTTTCAAAATCCAATTCTTTTTTTAACCACAAAGTTTTGACAGTTTTTTTAAATTTTATTAAACCCATTTATTTTTTAATGTTAATGGAGGGGCATTTTTGTCTTTTTATATTTGATTTTTAAAACACAAAACCTAATTTAATTAATACTAAATCATTCAACTAAAATCGGATATTTTCTAAATTAAAGTTGCAACACTCTTGTTTTTACAACATATGATATTCAACACATCGAGTGTCACACCCTCAAATTCCACTTGCGGGGTTTTACCACGAAGCGTGTGACACACCAGAATCCAAGTCAACAGTCATAATAAACGACAACTATATGAATAAAAATACGTAAGTTAAACCATTTCGTTTTCCAAAAGATCTTTATGTACAGCAGAAGCAAAATACGATTACAATCCAAACACAAAGTCTTGATAAACTGAAATTGTTATAAAACATACATATGATACTAGACGTCGTGCGACTCCGTGCGCCTATCCAAAAGCTGCTACCTTAGCGACCCGAGAAAACATGCTAAAGATGTCAACACATAATGTTTGGTGAGTTCACAGGTTTTTATGATAAACGTTTTATAAGTTTTGAAAGATCATTCACGTTACTACTATGTTATAAGTACGCTAGCTAGGCGTATGAAAGATACTACTATGATTTGGAAACCATTGCTGACTTGATGTTACAAGAATCTGCCTACTGAACTACCATCCCATAGTAGATTTTTAATGACCGGGACAATATGCACCCGCTCGGCTCCCAGCTGACGAGTGGGGTTCGTCAATCCCAATAGATCTATCCACATTTCCCCCATTATACAACCCGCATATTCATGGTATTCCCCGGGCCTTAGAAGTATCACATAGTAAAATAAAAAGATAACACTAGTATAACATGATCTTAAGAAATTCAAGTATGAAGCATGTTTCTCCCCCGAAGACGAAAACACATAAAGTGGGGCCGTGAAACTCACCTTAGGTTGCGTCTTCTTATAATGGAATGACAAAAATGATTTGATAGTCCCTAATATCGGCGACCTATCATAAAGTGTGTATAAGATACTAGACTAATAACCCGTAGGTTAACTAGTCCCCAATTGTCCAGATCCTGACTACGTATATTTGAAAAGGTGTTTGAACGTCGACCCAACACAACGAACAGACCTGACATCCCATTAGTGACCCGTTACACAAATTAATCAAGTACATATAGTTAACACACAAGAATCGTGCATAAAACACTTAGTTTGTATAAAAAAATCGCATTTATGAAGTCGTGGGGTCGAACCAGGTCAGAACCCATTTGGTTCGACGTTTCTTGAATTGGTTCGACCTCCCGTAAGGGCGAACAAGTTTCTGGTTCGACCCAACTGCTGTAAAAACTCATAAAACGCACCAAATCTCATCAAAAGGGTCCGAAAATATCACGAAACATCATAAATCACAGCAGTTGATATCATCTAATCTATCCCCATAAAACCCTACCAATTATGCCCCGAAATCTGTCCATTCCAAGAAGAAATCACAACTTTCCCAACATAGCAAATTATGGAAATGTCACATCAATGCATATAATCTTTACTCAAAATGGAAACCTATCAATTTTAACCTCATGAACAGATTATTATGTACAGATTAATCATGTATAGCAAACCCCCAATCATATCATCGTCAATACCCACAAGAACAAACCCTAGATCTAACATAAAACCCCCAAAATGGGTGAAACTTCATCGATCATCAATTGCACCCTATAATAATAAATTATCATCTAAAACAGTCCTAGATCATTAATATATTATCTATTCATCATTCAATCATCATTTAACACATAACAACTCATTTAACACCATTAACAAAAGGATTTTTGTGTGAAAATTCATTACTATTGAATAGATTTAGTTTAGGACGATGTTAGAAAGGTTTTTATCCATGAAAACATATTTAAATCAGATCTGGACATTAATTAGGATTGATAAAAACGAATGAAAATTGATTAAAAAGGTTTTAGATGAAGAACACACCTTGAATCTTCTCGTGTTTATGATATGGAACGTGTTTTTATGTTATGATCTGAAAAACAAGGTAAAAAACTCCTCCTTACAGGTTTGGGGTTGAGAGAGAGCACTTGGAGGCGAGTTAGGGTTGTGAAATGATGAAAAAGTTGCAAAGTGTGGTATTTATAGTCAGCGTTTGTTCGCACCCTTGCAGGGTCGAATCAAAGTTCATTCAACCTATACAAGGGTCGAATCAGTCATAAGAAGGTTGGTTCGACCTCCCACAAGGTCGAACCAAAACCTAGCAGCCCAATTTTCTATGATTTTGTCGTTTTAATCCACTTTAACACATGTTAACTCCTCCTAACACATAAAACATGTAATTCTAACATATGTTAATCTTATCTAATCATGTAAACACGTATTCACACATTGCATTTCACATACGAAACATTTCATACATGCCACTTAATCCAACTATGTAATTTCGCCAACAACGGGACTCAAGACTCGTGTGTGCGTATCATACTCCCAATGATCCTCCGAATCATTACACCCTAGACAATACGTAAATGTAAACTGACTCGACTGACCTAGTCAAGTACGTTAAATAAATGTTTTTCGCTAAGGTAGACTTATATGTTTGTAAACGTATTTACCTGAATTTACCGGGTGTCACATCGGGAAGGATAGAAGAGGCCGGGGGTACCCCGCTCTCCATGTTTTTTGCTCAGTAATGTAAATTTATTAGTATTCTGTCCGAAAACTTAAATACGTATTTAGTTCGACCCCACCTAATTTAATGTTTTAATGTTCCCATGACTTTCAAGACTTTCATTGCAGGAAAAAGAGATATGGATTCAAAGGACCAACATATATCCTTAACTAACGTTCGAGTGGAAACTATCATGTGAGCCTTGATGACTTTCCACCCTTGCCATCTAACAATGGAACCCACATTAAAAATCAATGACGGGTTCTAATTTCGGCATGGAAGAAGATAAGTTAATTATTTCCGCCTAGCTAAATTGTAGTCTTGATGCCATTCAAGGAACGGACTAGAAACGTTCTACTCTCAGGTTAGCTGGCGAGTAGCTTTCATCGGCTACACATTCCTGATGAAAGAAGCACGTTAAAATTACCTTCTGGGGATAAGCCTGGGTGAGAAAGGTAAGCTTAGATTAGAGGGAGAAGGACTACGAACGTCCACCCCATGAAGCGTCGGAGAACCATGCATTCCTCTCGGACTGGGCTATCGGGTGTTCGGGATCCGATTAGATCAACCAAAAACCAGTTTACGGAACAAGGAGTTAAGCAAGGGCCAGGAGATAATGAAAGAAAGTGGCCAAAGTCAGTGTTGTGTTCAATTCCGTTTTTGGAAGGATTGCTTTCTGCCACCTGTCTTTTCCAACTCTCTCTTCTCTTAGCAAAGTAAGCTCAAGTCAAGCTTTTGGCTTGCTACAGTTGGGCTCGGGGACCTATTTTGAATGGTAAATGGGGAGAGGGGGAAGAGGGGCTCGAAGAACGAGCCAAGAACGAGCCAAGCCACACAAGGACGTGGGGTAAGCAAAAAAGTTCTCTCTTTAGGGCCGACTACAAAAAGCTCTCTGCTCTATTTGCTTGCAAGGCTATGCCTATCAAAGTTGGCAAATGCTTCTGTAACCTTAGACTCGTTACGCTGTTCGACTGGACTCGTTGGCTCCACGTCCACCGAAAGTTCTCTTTTTTTATTTTTAGAAAGAAGAACGCTCCTGAATCAGCGCAGGAAAGAAACCGCAAGCAAAAGAATTGTACTAACATGTCGCATGCTACTTTATTAGGGCCCCGTAGGAGAAGAAAGAAGGTCTGAGTCCAATTTCTAATGAAGCAAAGGTCCCCCTTACTCCTTATTCTCTCTTAAAGTTTTATAAAGCTCTAAAAGGTGTTGGTCAAAAACTATTAACTGTAGATGATAGCGGTTACAGTCACTTAATGGATATGCTCGCCTTTGGAATGAAGATGGGTGAATAGTGACTTGAGCCTGGAACTGATGAAATTCATGGAAAACATGGAACCGGTCACTATACCGGGGGCGAGACATGACGTCGACTTAAGATTCAAGTATCGTTGAAAGGACTAAAGGAACGGTGGAATGACTACATGTAATAAAGCACAGACTAATACAAGTCGACCAGAAGAAGCTAGGCTTTAGATTACCAAATCCTGAACACAATCTTCATAGAGATGGAGAGCCCTTGGCTTTTCTAGAATCTCCTTCTTGCTTGCTTACCTAGCTCTTGTCTTAGTGACTCTTCCTCTTTTGTAGGTTTCTTTTAGTGCGAAAATGGTAGATTTTTCATTTGCCAACGAATTGGATTCGCCTCGATTCAATCAATAATTGTGATGTTGACCGTTTGCTCCAATTGGAAGGTTGGGGTGTTTATAAAAGTCATTATTTAAACACATACATAACTCCAACATTTAACCATTTTTATTTATTCAACCTTTCACTATTTACTTTAACCGTTCACCATTTTTATTCACTAAATCTTTTAGCATGTCTAATTCCCCACATGATATATCGGGTTATTCATTCCCAAGATCGATTCCAATAATGATATTTTTTCAAACAATAGTAATATACAGATGCTTCAAGATCTCATTGAGCAAGCCGAAGAGGAACACACTACAACATCATTTAGGAAAATAATCATTCAACGTGATCGCAAAAAAAGGTAACGGAGTTCCTATGAATGATTATTTTTTGGAGGAACCAAAATACAATGATGATATTTTCCTTTACCGATTTCGTATGTCGAAAAACTTATTAAAATTGTTGGTGATGTTGAAGTACGTCCATTGTTCATAATGAAGCCTGCATTATCATCGAAGAGAACTGTAAACTTGTTGTCACAAATTTGTGAAACACTCGACAGATTGTGGTCTGTTTGTTTCTTGTAGCAGATCTTATCAAAATTGGCTATTACATTGCTCATACTACCTTCTTTTGTTATATAAACCCTTTTATTAACAGCAAAGGCTACATATTCCCTGTTAATGTCAAATAGCAGAGATAAGTCACCCGTCATGTGCCTAAAAGCTCCACTATCAACAATCCATAGACTGCTGATAAGTCCTTGTGAAGCTCCCTGTACAAATATTTAAAGATTAGTAGTTAAGGGGACCCAAGCCTTAACGTTTTTAGGTTGTTGGAGCTCATCAACTATTGGAAAGTCAACCCAATTTCCTTTAGGAATTGAGTTGCTTTCGATGGGCCTACTTTTGAAGTTGATGCTTCTCTAGTAGGACTTGGTGATTTGGGCCTCCAAAGTTGTTCTTGTCTCCTCTTTGCCTTGGATTTAGCCTTAGGTATTTTTGGTTTTTCTTGAGTGACTTGTGGTGAAATAGTGTTTGGAAGCACCACAGATTTAACTGCGTGTGATTCAGGCCTGGGAATAACTTTGGGCTTAGGTGCAGGCTTTGCCACTAGCTTAGCCGGTACATTTGCTTTTGGGCTCCCCCTTTCCTTCGTAACCTTATCACCTCCTCTCCTTTGGTCCATAGCAATTTTGTTTCTGTTATCAGACACAGGTTGTTTCCCCTTTTGTTTTTTCAAAAAGTTTTGGGGAAGCAGCTGTTTTGTTTTGCTAAGATGAGGAGCTTTATCAACTTCTATGCTCTTTCGTCTAAATTCTGGGCAGGCTGCAACTAAATGCCCATGCTCCCCACAATTTCTATAAGATATGTATTCCTTAAATTTAGGAGATGTAACATTTCTCTCCTTTTGATCCTTGCTTAGATGTACTTGCAAAGGTGTTCATACTAACTTGATCGACAATTTCCAAGAAATTGTCTTTGAAGACTTACTTAAGGCTTTTTTTCCTCACAGTCATCTTTGCCAGATGCTCTTATAAACTGTGTCACATATTTCTTGGGATTGTTGTTCTGGTTGGGATTGGGATAAGTGTTATTCTTTTGATACGTTTTACCTGTTGATTTTTTATTCTTCTCAGGTGGTGAAACTTTACCCTATTCCACCTAAGATTTACCCTTCCTTCATTGGTTTTTCTTAAAAGAAATTGTTGATTCTTGCGTAATTTTGGTTATCAAAGATGGATTTATGTCACACCACGCTAACGGCGGAAACACGTGGAGCAACGCTCAAAAGTATACCAAAGTAAAGATTAACATAGACATATTTAATTCGAAAAGATCCTTTCATTAATATAACGAAACGTATTTTGTCTCAAACATTTCATCGAACATTTATATCAAATTCAAAATAAGGGTTTCTCATTTATATCCTAACCCAATGGCAAATATAGGTGAAACCTCTGACACAATTCCAACAACCCGTATTCCACCTTACTTGCCACAAATCTGTTCAGCACTTAGTTATCTGAAAGATATGTTTAAAAAGACGTCAATATATACATATAGGTGAGTTCACAGGTTTAAGCTTCACATCGCAAAACATTTCAAATCATATACGTAACAGATCTAGATTAAGTGTAGTGTCATATATAAGGAGTAGCGAGCTCCTATATGACGACGATGACCAATCCTGGGCCCATAACCAAACCAAGACTACCTAATAATTTTGCCTCGCGCGATTTATTTGTTGGAACAACAACCCAGTTCAGAATATCATGCACCCAATGGTATACGTAGATACATAATCGACGCTATCAATTAAGGGTGGGCCTCGCCAGTCACCAATAGTACTACTATTCATATATTCCTTTGGTTTCATTTCCATGAATTAATGGTTACAGTGAACACGCGAGGACCTACCCCGACATGGTTTCCGTTACCCAGGTACCCATCGTGTTACTTATCATCTTCGAGTCGACTCACTTTACCATATATTTATCTTCCCATAAATATATTAGGGTCTTGTCGGTCGAGACTTTATGTTACGATAGTTTTACAAACATATCTTTACCCCAAAAAGTTTAGAAAACAGTTAAAACAGGGGGCCGTGAAACTCATATCAATAGCAATGTGCATGCAACAGTAGAAAATAGCTATAGGCCACAGTCAAACAACCTACAAGTGTTCTAGTCATATAAGACACTAGGTCTTAAGTGTGTGTTTTATCGGCAAGTTGTACACGCAACTCCCAACACCACTATTTACATATAATTCCCCGTTTAATTAAAACACATGTCCTAGGTTCGTTGGTGATGGATTACCCCCGTTATAGGTTTAATATAACCTATAGTATTAATTACTGTTCAACATTAATTTCAAAGTTAGTTAGGTTCATCACAGCGAACTCTGGTCATTGCTCGATTTCATCACGTCATGATCCTATTATTCAATATATATTTACAATATATATATATATACACTAACTTTAAATAACATTATCTCCAACTCGACTCACTTTACCGTATAATTATTTTCCCATTATGTAATTATGCTAGGATCTTGCCGATCGGGAATTCATTTTCATCACTTGACTCACTTTACCGTATATTTATTTTCCCATTAAATAAATATAATAGGATCTTGTCGATTCGAGGTTTCATTTCACATAATTAAGTTTTCATACTTGATTTTCATTTAAACATATAGCCTTTAAAGATTATTTTATATCAATTCTCCGATGAAATAATTTCACACTTAGGAAAGTGTTATATATATTTTTAACCCATAATTATTCTTATATATATTTTGTCCATAAATATATATTCATATTCACCCTTAGAATAATTATTCACATTTAGCGCAATAACATATATACGTATCTTGTAGAAAGTTATACAATATATACTTATTTGTCCCGATAACTTGTCGTAATACATACGTTCATGTCCGATTAGTCAACTTATATATTTTCCGCATCACATCTAATATAAGTTGTACATGTATACCTTTGTAGGAATATTTACTTCACATCGTAATATCATTTTTCCTACTTTATAACATACATAGTTTGTTATTTTTCTCGAATTCCCAACAATATGTCTTTGCGTGAAATTATTCCATTTGAATTTCTACATATTTTCCTTTAGGAATTTATAAAATAACTTTTATAACTTTTAAAAATAATACAACATCAATAACCATCACCCACGGCCTACATCATGTTTTTAAATATCCATGTTTAACTTTGTAAAAACACACAAAATCTTGTAGAACCTTTGTTAAAACCTCCATGCACAACTAGCATTATAAACACTAAAATGAGACTTAAACAAGAAACAAGATATAAGAAACTTACAACTAGCACAAGGTTATGGAAGACACAAAGTGCAAGTTTTGGAAGGAGTTTTATGTGTGTTCTTCCTTAAGTTTAGCTTCAAGCTTGAAACTCACTTGAATTTAGTTGAAAAAGGGTTTGATTATGCAAGAATTTTAAGGCTTGTAGTTTGAAAATGCATATGTGTTGGATGCTAGAAACTCACGGCTCAAAGGGTTGTATAAGAGATTGCACTTATGTAAATAAAAGATAAAAATGAAGTCTTATGATTTATTAAGATCCTCCATGATCAAATCTCATTACAAAATCAAAAGACCATTCCAAAATCTAATATCTTGTATACTAAATCATGCAACAAGATTTTTGTGGATTTTGATCTAGGGGAAACGATTTGGGTTGGGATTTTATGCGTCCCACAACAAAAAAAATATCTTCCACATTTTTTATAAGACTTAAATATATTGTTTTCGGGTTTAACCGGGTTTTAATTTGATTTTAATTATGAGTTATTTGAACATTAAAATAGCCTTTAATAACCCTTAAAAATTGCTTATTTTAAGTGCTGTTAAGTTATTTAGGTTTTCGTTGGGTGAAATATAAGTTTTACACGTACCGGGTGCGGTATGCACACTTTATTTGTTACCGGGAGATTTGTGTTTGGAGTTTTCATTTATGTTTTTTTAGAGTTCCAAAACACATTATATTTTATGAAAATATCCTTTATTTTATATCCCAGGCATTCGGGATTGTTTTCGGTTATTTAATTGTTACCGGGTAATCACCAACGTCTGTACTGAACAAGTTTATTAGCACGCGATTGCCCCGGACTTTTAATTAAACGAATGCAACCCTATGCATCCTATGGGAAATTTGCTATTCTCTAAAGGTTAAATTAATCTAATTCATTTCAATGTACACTTAAAAATCGTTAATTACATATACTAATTATGTACGGAAAGACACCGATTTTTGCCGATGTCATAATTTATGAGATTCATAGAAAGTTCTTCATCTGAGTAAATTTTATCAAAACCTTTTAACCTATAGAACACTTTCACTCCCGCCTGGTCTTGAGAAGATTGTACTATCAGTTTTGAACCATAAAGAATGTAATTCTCAAAAGGAATATCGTTGTGATGTTGCCAGTTCCGATTCACGTGATAGTGAAAGCACAAAATTAGATGATGATGATGATGATGATGATGATGATAAAGCAAATGTTAACAAATCACCAGAGAAGCACTCAGATCCTTGTTTTGAGGCTTTAGTTGTTAAAAGAAAGGTTTATGATGAGGAGAAGGATAAGGATTATCTACCTGATCCCAGCGAGGAAAAATATGATGATGATATGTCTAATTATCGGTTGACAACGAAGAAAGGTTACACGTAAGATGTTAGTTCCTTGTGGGATTGTGTTCAATGAACTAGGCATGGAAAGGATTGTGGCCTTGTAAAGAAGGGTTGTTGAGTTGAAGGAAGAGTTGATTCTGTGTAATCAGGCTATGAGAAAGATGATAGATTATACTGAACTATAGAGGAATACTCAATGAATGATCAACGTCTGATGCAGAGTCTTTCTCACACAAAATGCAAAGTTGATGAAAAGACTTGCATCTATGGGGGAGATATCATGTAAGCAAGATGAATTGAGAAACAAAAGATGTGAAGATGAGGACGATGATCCCAACCTACAAAGGGATAGTGAGCTGCCACGTTTTTCATAACTCTTGGTGCACAAGCTATATCTCAGGGGAGTACAGTTTAGGTGTAGGAGCTTTTGTTGAAAAGTCTCAGGAAAACAACTAGTCGAGTTAGAGAACATTGGAGAAGAGTCAACGTTTGATGAATTCTTTAAAGATAAAGAAAACTAACTTTGATTATATTTTTAAGGAGATTATGTTATTATTTGATGAATCTGACAAGGATGAACGATATTCTGATAAGGAGGAAAGGTATAACCTAGAAGAATGATATTTTATGCCTGAAGACTTAGCAGACTAGAATCCAGGGTAGTTGTTGAGATTGATACTAAAGATGACGTACATGAGTATGTTATTCCTTCACAACCTTTGACTGAAATAGTTGTGGAAGGATGCCCAAAAGAAGTTGATGATTTAAGTGAGATCAGAGAGAAGGTGAATGATCAGACTACTGAGAATCAAGCTGAATGGGAAAAGGAAGATTATTGGAAGATAATGAAGGAGTCGGGGCATACAAAGGAGCTTCCAAAGCCATAAAGTTCAAGGCTGACTATGATGCTAGTAATTCAAGAAACTTCACTAGTGTAATAATTAGTTGGTTTTTTGATTCAGAGTTAGTGTTGTTTATACTGAAAAGTTATGAAGGTTTGCAGTACTTACCCAAGACATACAAACCTTTTCATTCATTACCAAAGCTAGAGTTAAGAGATCTAGAAAGATGTGATCTTATTAATCCAAATGATGGTAGAGTGTTTGCTATTGAGAGACGGATTTGATAGGAAATTTGGGCTAACAAATTTGATTGGATAAAGCCACGGGTTGGGAAGAGAGTTTTTGACAAATCCAAGATTGATCCAAGGACGAACAAGCCATGGATCAAGATGTATTATAATATGTCATATGTCTGATGAAAGTTGCTCTTAAGAAGATGCCACAAATTATTTTGGGTAATCTGAAATCGTGGTATGTGGAAGTGATACAACTGAAGCAGTGATGGAAGATGAGAATGGGAAGACGTTGCTGAGATTTTCTAATCCAATGCATCTTGTGAATCTATCAAAGTCAAATTTGAAGATTCTTCACAAGAAATAGTTCTTTTACAGAGATGATTAGAGAATTCATGGGTATAGATATCAAGGTGTTGTTCATGTGTGTATCAAGAAGGGGTTATATGCTGGAAGTCACTGGAACGACTGAAGTTCAATTGATTGATATTTTTGAAGACATTTAAATGCAATTGTCAAGGGGAGTTTGTTGATGCATCTGAGGTGTCAAGTGCTAGTCTAGATTTGTTTAGTATTTTGTGGTTGATAGTGTTTAGTATTTTGATATGAATGTTTGTCTTGTAATGTGGTTGAACGAACATAGATAGACGGGCATAGATACAAGCGAAGATACCACCTGGGTAGACATGCCCCGGGCGATCATAGACATGTTCGTCCCAAGCCCAACCCAAGCGAACATGACCTAATATATATTGGTCATGTAGGTTATGGTATATAGGTTAATGTTTTGAGAGCAAGTCCGTGAGTTTGAGTTGATTGTAGCAGTAACACTTATAGTCAAAAGAAACCTCGGTTTTAAAGTATTCCACGTGTTCATAACTCTTGTATTCGTTCTTATGTTTGCATTACCGGATATCTAGAGGATTCCACACTCTAGGTATTTTGTCAATCTTGTAATCGATCCATTCTAGGGACCTACAAAAAACTCAAATCAAAACCATTTTTTCAGCCGAGAACCCTTGAATCCTTGGTATCAAAACTGAGCCTTGAAAAGCTTCAATGTCTATGACACCAATCATTAGTCCCTATAACAATCTTTTGCACACGATATCAACTAATTAACAATCAATTGGCAGAAACATTTGATTTTATAGATTCAAGAATAAGAACAATTAATAACCAAAACATACGATTTCAATATATTAACTATGAATCATCTCATACAATCAAATTCCTAACAACGAACCACTAACCCCATAATGAAACTAAACACATGTTTATATAGTGCCTTGAGAACTGGTTGGGCCTATGTGGCCTTTGTGACTGAGTTCTCGAAGCCTATCTACCAAAAGCCAAACTGAGAACCATGAGGTTCTCAATTTAAACACCCAAATACCCAAGAACATATAGACAATAACTTAAAAATCTAAATCACGACCTTACAAAAAGCTTCGAATTTTTCTTTTTTGAATTTTTTTTACATGTTCATTGAATTTTGTATGATATATTTAACATGTTAATGGTTCCTCGGTTCCCTATTTTTTTGAGGTTCCCCATTGAACCTATATAGGGTTAGGATTATTTGAGAAGAATTTTGATGTGAGAAAAGAAAGAAGAAATGACATAATGGTAAAACATTAGATACGTTAACTCTTCTCAAATTATTTTTCTCTTTTTAATTAATTAGTTATAAAGACTTTATTCTACACATATCAAAATTCATTCAACACATATCGAAATTATCATATGTTTATCCACACATATAGAAATTCATCATAAATTTACCCTATACATATCAAAATTTATCTTTCACTGTAAATTAGGTTTGCTTTAAAAGAATATATTTTGAAAACGAATTACAAGATTTATTTATTTAACTAATTTAGTGGTTACAATAATTAATTATTTATTTAATATTAAATAAAATTTATAAGTGGATCAATCGTAATGGTTTAAAGTTATTCTCTTTGTTTTTTCTCATAAGGCATTTCTTCTCATTTTTTTAATTCTCCGTTATATATATATATAAACAAAGAGTTTATCCTTATTATTGAATCTAGTAAGATCATGCGTTGTGGAACGGTGAGAATGAGTCATAGGCAGGAACACCGCGTTCCTTCGTAATTCGTCATAGTTAAGCTACATGGTAGAGAATGGAGCCCCTAAGGCTCTGTTGCGCCACATTAGCGCCATGTATGCGCCACGTCAAAAGGTGCTATGACAACCCCCTAATAACTACCAGGAAATAAAATAAAGCCCCCGAATCATTACACAATCATTTATTTATTTATTTTATAATTTTTCGTATTTAAATTTAACAAAAATATCTAAAAGAAATAAAAAAATTACATAACATTCAAAAAATAACAAAAAACAAAAATAACTATATTTTTGTTATCTTCTTCCCCACCTCCAGATTAAAACCCTACAACACCATCATCCACCACCCCCAAACCCGCAACAACATCGGCGTCCACCACCATCACCACCACCACAACAATCCCTTATTCGTCTTCTTCTTCCTCCTTTAAACCCTAAACACAAATTTAAAAAAAGAAAAAGAAAAAGAAACACTCTCACAACAGCGTCCATCGTCCACCATCGTCGTCGACCACGATCACCATCACCACCATCATCCACCCTTCTTCTACCTTAAGAAAAAAAGAAACAAATTAATGGCCCCTACCACTGTCTTTAGTTTCCTTTTGTTACTGTGGTAACAGACAATCAATGGCGCCCCCAATGGCGCGGGTAAAGGGGGGGGGGGGGGGCTATTGTGAGAAAAAAAAGCTGAGTGTGAGGGGGGGGGGGGGGGGGGGGAGTTGCAAGTATTGCGCCGTCTAGCCTTATTAAACCATTCAAATCTTGTTTATTTTTACTTTTTTTATTGTTATATAATGTTTAGTTAATCTAGTATACTTGCTTAGTTTATTTATAAAATGAGGCGACACACACTTTTTGTTAATTATTGGGGTGTGTTATTCCTTAATCATATAAAAGAAAATGAAAGGAACAAGTTGCATGTATAATAAAACATAGAATGTTTGTTGGTTATGGGTACGAAGGAAAACGGGTAATTCTAGTAAGAATCTTGGTCAATTTGGGTACGAAGAAAACGGGGTAATTCTAGTAAGAATCTTGTCAATTTCAATCCATGGAACTTTAGTGAGGATTTGTTACCCCATGCTTCCATATTCCTTCCAATTATCTATAACTTATAATAAAAGAATTGAACTTTGATGATATGACATTCAATGGAGGCCTCAACCACTCATTGAATGTGCCACATGGCATCATGGAGGATTTTTAATTTTTGAGTTTTTTTAATAAATCTATATATATTATAATTATTTTAGGAAAAGATAAGAATTTAAAAACAAAATTAAATTTCTCTCTAATGTTTCCTCTCATAACTTTTAAACGTTAATATCTTTTATATACGAGATTTTTTAAAGAAAAAAATTACACCAAATTAACGAGCGTTTTATTATCTTTCCAACGAGTACCATAGTGCTATATAAAAAACAAAGAAAAAAAACAACTATTTTTGTGGGGTTTTGTTTTCAAATATATTTTACTCTACTAATAAATCACAAACGATAAACATAACTTCATAGGCAGAGATTCCTTTTTTATATTTGAATATGATAACTTATGGCAGAAATTTGTTTAAAACAAATAATAATAATAATATTATTATTATTATTATTATTATTATTATTATTCATTAATCATGTATTGGCAAATCATTAAATATGTTGTCATATTAGATATTTTATTATGTTATATTAGATATTTCAACCCCGGACACTCCCGGAATAAAAGCTAGTTTATATATATATATTTAATTTTGAACAGTCCGCGGAACAGTGTTTTTGTTTTTTTCCTTTTTGTCACCACCCTACTAGTTCTTATTAACTTTACACACACAATCTGTCGTTTTCAGTATTTTCAATCCAAGAAAGCGACCACTCCTTTTCTTCTATAAATAATATGGTTTAGATCGCCTGGTCCGGTGACCTTCTACCAGGCTCGTCTCTCTATCACTATCATTTCTTACTTTGCATAGCTATAAACATTATTTATAATTATAGATCTCCTTTTAAACTTTAGTTAGTATAAAAGTTTGTTAATGGACCTTTTACCATATGTATAAAAACTATATAATAAAGGATGTGAGATATAATATGCTATTACAAAGATTTTATAAGCAACAACTTGACAGGAGATAACAGAGTCAATATTGTACGTGAAGGATTTAATCAAAGCTATTATATAACTATGTTATTATTCAGTATTAAAATGCAAATGTAACTTAAAGAAAACTATATTAACATTTTTGTTGTTAACGAAGGACATAATTTTTTCCCCCTCACATCATCGCTACCTTTTACAATAATTTTTTGCAAATTATTTATTGTGACCCACATGCCATTTACTATTTTTTTTATAAATTTAATAAAACAAATAATATTTCATTTAGAGTTTTAGACTATAGGGAGGAGGGAGGCATGAAGCACCATCACTTGTGGGTCCATGTTTAAAAGGTGAAAATTGTGGGGAGTGAAGGGGGAGGGAGTGTAGGGAATAATATTATACTAGGTGAAATCCCGTGTGATACACATGGGAGACCGAGTTCCAAACTTATCTGTTTAGTAAAAGACAACATTAAGAACCCATTCGTCTGCTCCGAAGAACAACTGTTTAGTACGTCTGTTTATTTCTTTATTGTTAAAAAGAGAAAATGTATTTCGTAACCTCTGTCCCTTTCACGATACCATGTCCCTTTCACGATACCAGTTAATAATACTGATCAGAGGTTTAATAACTGGAACTGTTACAATAAAGGAAAATATAAATCTACAGAGGGATTAAAGCTGCGTTGAGATAGTATATATAAATCTACAGACGGATTAAAGCTCTATTGAATAAAACATAAAAGTTAATATCAGTCAATTTAACATCATAAAACATAAATAATCATATATAATTTTGAAACACACAGAAAACTAAAAACAAAAATAAATATAAACAACTTTTAACATCAACATACATAGCTACTTGAAGGAATTAATAAACTTAAGTTTCAATTTCATTGAAGCTTCAAGTTGTGCATGTAGATCTATAAATTTTGCTAAAAACTCTACGTCTTTACTCCCAGCCTCTTAATTGGATAACAACGACAAATCACGAACAGGACTCGAAGACATTGACTTCAAATCTCTTGTAGTCTTCAAATCTTGATAGTACTGTGTTGTAATTTGATTAAGAACAAATTCCTTCATTTCATCTTCTTGCTTATTGCTTGGGTCTGCCATTGATCCTATTGATGAAGAGTGAAATGTAAATGTTTAGAATGGTTTATAATGAAATTCGTGATTTATTTACTAATTTATACATTTAAAATGCGCGAAATGAAAGGTCATAGCGTAATATAGTTATTATAAAGCAGAAAAGTTAATACCATTCAATTTAGCATCACAAAACATAAAAAACCATATATAATTTTCAAAGACATACAAAACTAAAAACATAAATAAATACAACTGTTACAACAACCCAAATATAAAACTACAGACGGATTAAACCTCTATTGTGATAACACATATAAATCTACAGACGGATTAAAGGTCTGTTAAATAAAACACAAAAGTTAATACGATTCAATTGACCATCATAAAACATAAAAAACCATATATAATATTGACATACACATACAAAACTAAAAACAAAAATAAATAGAATCAACGTTAAAGATTATCATACAAAGCTAGTTAAAGGAATTAAATAACTTAAGCTTCAATTTCATTGACGCTTCATATTGTGCATCTAGATCTTTCAATTTTGCCAAAAAATCTACATCCTTCAATTCCATTGTCAAAGGTCTCGATGAATATTTGCATGAAAATCAGTACACGACAACAACAATATCTTTGTTATTCTACTCTAAAGTCACAGATGATCTTCACACTTATGCGTAAATCAAGGAGATTCATGCAAATATTCATCGAGACCTTTGGCAATGAAAAACCCAAGATCAAGGATAATAAAATCTAAAATGCAAAAAGATTGAAAATAGAGATTCTGTGCAGCATATATAGAAAATAATAATGAATTGATGTTTTCCTTTGATTTTATTAATCATCAAAAAACATCAATTCCAACTTTCTTATCTATGGAATGTTGGTAATATATTTTCCTTTGATTGTAAGAATCTTTCAAAAATTTGTGCAAACACATTTGAAAGTAATATCATTGTGCATATAGAATAGAGAGATGAGATGTATGTGAGAAAAGTAATAGTTAACCGAATATATAAAGACGGAAAATGAATATTGGGAAATCCTACCCTTTAATAGCGTGAATATACTAAATATTCGTAAAGTTGGTTTTTCAACTTTATCAGTTGGATTTCAAATATATCCAACATTCGAAGTTAGTTTTGACACCTTTTATTTATTTATTTTTTATATAATGAAAGATAATTGCTACACCACAATAATAAATAAAATAATAATGATAATAAAGTAAGTTCAAAATCGTAATCATTATTTTTGTGCCTTTTTATAACATCTGTTGTCAGTATAAACAGTTTTTGTCCAAACTAAGTTTTTCTATATTTTTGGAAACAGATTGTGTAATCCGTGGAATGAAAAATAATTTGAATCAACGTTAAAACGCGTGAAATGAAACGTCATACCGTAGTATATACTTGTTATACTTCAGTTAATGTCTTAAACGAAAAGTTTTGTTATAAGGATTATTTAATTTCAAAACGTTTATTGTATCTGAAGAGTATATACAACTTGAGAAACATTAAATAGACAAATTTTTTAGAAAACGAACAGATGAAACCAATCGTCTGCTATGAAAAAAACGTAAATAGGCTAACTGTAATGCTCTATTCAGATAACACATATTTTTAAAAGCCTATGTTTTAAACACTGTTGATTAAAACAGATGTAAATTCAACTGTTTAGATAATATTCCCACTTAAACAATTCTTTAAATTATTTATTGTTTTAAATACAAATTTCAATACAAAACACAAAAGGTTTATAATATTCCCACTTAAACATGTTCTTGCTTATTAATTGGGGCTGCCATTGATTTCTACTGATGAATACTGAGAAGTAAATGTTAAAAAGGTTAATAATGAAATTCATGATTTTATTTACTAATTTATACATCTAAATCGCGTGAAATGAAAGGTCATAGCGTAATATAGTTATTATACTTGAGTTAACGTGTTAAACGAAAAGTTGTGTTATAATGATTATTTAATTTGTATACGTTTATAGTATATAAGGAGTCTATACAACTTCTGAAACATAAATACACGAATTCTTTAGATAACGAATATACGAAATAATAAAGTTTAAGTTGTACCAAGTATCGCGTGAAATTAATTATCTTTCAAAATTATTTCTATAAATATGTTGATATCAAACTTAAAATGTATCTATAAATTCCACACATTACATATATTAAACTTCATTTACAAAAATGGCAAACAGATCATACTATCATTTTGCTGCAACATCAGACATTAAGTCAATATTCAGCGCTTGCTCACTAAAGGAAAGTAGAAAAGACGAACATGTTAGAAATCAAGTAGAGAAGATGGAAGAAATAGTTAAGGAACAATCATGGACAAACATTTGCGTGTTAGATATGATTTTGCATGAACCTCCAACTGCTTTGAGAGAAAAGATAGAAGACTACTTGACTCAACAACTACAAATGGACAACAACGTTCATGAAGCATTGATAGACTTAAAAAAAGATCTTTCAAGCGAGATTCTGAAAAAGAAACAAAGGGTTTGTGACATTTTAATGTATTAGTTTATATAATAGATATGTTTTTTATTATGTATGTTTTAAATGTAAACAACTGTTTATTACCATCTCTCTGTTTCTTAATGACAATTACTTTAAAATCTGTTTACTAACTTCAATGTAAGGAAGTCAATTGTCTGCTGTAAATAAAAACTGTTTAGTAACATCTGTCTCGTAACGTCTGTTTCATAATAAAAACAACAGTTAATAACTGAAACTATTACAACGACGCCAACATAAATCTACAAACAAATGAAACCTCTGTTCAGATATAAATTCAACTGTTTAGATAATTTTGCCACTGAAACAACTCTTCAAATGTTTATTTTTTAAAATACAAATTTCAATACGAACACAAACACTATTTAGAATATGAACATATTTTTTAAATTATTACTCTTACGTTTAAATGAAAAATACACCAACCTCAAAATTATAATCATTAACTTTGCAATTCACACCACTGAAACTGTTATAATGAGAAGAGGAAAATGAACAGACGAATGAAAATAACTGTTGGAAAAACAGATATTAGAAAGAAACAATAAATTTAAATGTTCAACGGAAATTTCATTAAACTGTTTATCAAAATCTGTTGAGTAATCAACAAATTTGCAACACAACAGTTATACGATTCAACAATATTTTTACAATTTCATAATTTGAATTAAACATTAAATTTAACAGAAATAAAATACAAAATGGAAGACTTATAAAAGAATAAATACAAATATCCCTAAAAAACTATTTTAATAACAACAGAATTACAATATGTGAGTTATCAAACTACGTTGAACTACAAGGAAACATAAAAAAATCCTTCTAGCAACCAATCCCTACAGAATGATATTTCTTGTGAGCATCATCAGAACAAAGAAGAAACAAAAAACAATGAAAAGAAGTATACGATAACACCTACATATGGATAAAACACCACAAAACAAAACACTTTACAAATACAAAAGATAGAAGTCTTCTAATAAAAAAAATAGTAAATACAGGAAAAAGATACAAATAACAATCTAAAAAGGAAAACAAAACAAAACCTAAATAATAATAATATGCCTCCTAACCTTTGAAGGGTGAAAACACATTATTTCACCTACACCCATGACAATTTATTAAGACCATAGAGGTGCACATGGATAAAAATAACATTTTTCATTGACTGTAAGAATCTTTAGAGAAAACAAACTCCAACTTCAAACGCAACCATTTATTGGTAATACATTTTTCTTTTATTGTAAGAATTTTCAAGATTATTGGTGGTAGAAAATTTAAAGGAAACAAGATTATCATGGAGATATGGAAGATAGATTTGTTTTTTCCAATGCTTCAATAGATATAAAGTTGCAAACAGAAATGGACAATTTACTGACATATATATAGACTGAAGAAATTACTATAATAAGCAAAGGTGCCGCTAGGTGGAACATCGGCTGGTAAACCGGTGACGGAGAGACCCGGGGAGAGAGAGAATGAGAAGAAGATTACAGTGATGGTGCGAATTTCGTCGACGAAAAGGAAACTACAAACCCTATCACAAGAAACATACATCAAAAAGGCACTGGGCTCTTTCTTACTTGACTTCACCGTAATGTTGAAACATGTTGTAAGAACTTGGTTCTATTCAAATTTGTTTCATACATATATGTATGGATGTGCATCTATATGTATATATTAGTTTTTTAATCTTATATGAATGTCTTCTAAATTTGCATGTAATCATTGCTAAAGAGACTTTCAAATTACTTTGTTAACAACAACTAGTGTATGATGCAAACATAATAATTGACTTATGTATTAGTCAATGTTTTCTCTTTATTTGCATATCTAACCATGCATGTTAAGGTGAGTATATTAGGTTTGGATGGTAGATCATAACACAAGATTGGATGGTAGATCATAACATAAGATTTTTTAAGGCGACTCAAAATGGGTTGACCCAAATTGAAAACATATAATGGGTTTAAATCGCCCTCTCCAGCTATATGATACTTGATGCATATGCAACATTACACACACTATGTTTTTTTTAAACATTAAGTTTTTGGTGCAGGGAATACGAAGCACATCATAGGCACTGCAGCTGTGTTGTGTGTGTGTGTGTATATATTGTCTAAAGACCCCTAAAACAATCTAAAATTGCAAATTCAGCACGAAAATGGGAAGGTTTGTTTTACGCACAAGATTTCCTATGATTAGCTTCTTAATTTAGAATATTTTGGGTTGCAGATCAACGTGAGCTACATTGCAATCCAGCATGCTATTGATGTGGTCATTGGATAACATGTACTTCATAGGGGTAACTTTGCAAGCACAAAAGCTCTGTGATACTACCTTGATGCATTGTTTTGTGATTTTTGTAGACTTTTGAGGAATAACAATGCGAAAAACAAATGTGATATGATTACGATTTGTTTCTCAGTATATATTTGTCGAGTAACTTTTATCTTTTTAGTAAAAATATATTAATACATCCGTTATCGCTGTTACACATTAACTTAGATGCCCAAAGTGTCTGTGTGCCAACCCTGTTCGTCAAAACATACCATATCTTTTATAGCGTCAACTATAGTGTGTTGAATGGATAGTACCCGGGATTCCCACCGCGAAGCGCGTGGAATCCCACTAGTTATTATGTTTTAAGCCATGGAATTTAAAACACTGCTAAACCCCAACAATTTAAAACAACGTGTTCTTGGCATGGTATTTTATGTTTTAAGCCTAAAATAAATTTGCTTTGTGTTTTTAATAGTTATGTTTGATGTTATTTTAGCCTAAACAATCCAAAACATCATGACTAAGTCCAAAAAATGATGCCTACATATCAATTCTTAACCCTTCTTACCTTACTCATGTAATATGACCTTTGTACACTAACCTCACCCTTATTTGAAGAAACTCATGTAAACCTCATCACAGCAATAGGGTCAACTATCATTTTGAAAAAACATCCTTGAAAAGTTGACTTGACATCCGTCACTTCATCTATGTCCTATTTTTGTGCACATTGTCATAAGTCTGTTAAGCGCCATGTTACATATGTAACATATGACATATGTAACATATGCAGTGTTGCATACGTTAAAATTACACAAACTCTACTCTCATATGTGATGTCTTGTTGCATAAGTTAAAATTAATAACAAGTATCATACATATTGTTACATATGTTAGAGTTGTTAATGTTGGGTCAAAGAGAATTGATGAGTTAATAAAACCTATCTAATTATCCACAAAATAAATGACTAAGTATGGTGACATCTACTAAAGGCTTATAAAGACAACTACTGAAGACAAGGAACAACAACTGATGAACAACTACCAAAGACAACCACTGAAGATCAAGTACTGAAGAACAACTACTGATGAAGTATCTCATCAGTAGTTGTGAATATTATCAAGGGTTTCAAATAATTAGAAGTTACAACAACTGAAGAACGTAACTTCTGATGAGCTGCTCATCAGAAGCTGTATTATTCATCAGCAGTTATCTTGTCGGAAGTTCTAGCTCATATTTCCCCTATGTCAGAATAAAACAACAATAGTTATTATCATATTTCTAGTTATATTTCAAGTTGTATTTGTTTTATGTATTTTGTAGATCTAGAGGTACTTTACAATATGTAATGCACGTCTGTAATCGTGTATAAATACTCATGTAATGTTAACCTTTGAACTTGCACCTTGGTAATAACATACAAGTGTTTAAGTATTAATTCATATTGTCATATTACACTTGTTTTATTGCTTGTTGTGAGAGTATAATCTGAGGGGAGTTCAAGTCATTATCTGTCAATCATTTAAGTGTCTATTATTGTGTTTATTCCATTGCACATTAAGTCTAACAACTGTCCTTAGAGCTCAAACTGATTCAACAGTTAAAAAACACATAGAATGTATAAATTAATAAAAAACATTACAGATCAAACATTCAAACTTACACAAAAATGTTTCCTACAAATGACAAATAACAGTAACATATAAAACTATGGTAACATTACAGATCAAACGTGTTAAAAAAATACCACAACAAAAAAATAATAATCTAAACTATGCTTCATTGTTGATAATCATCTTCAACTTTGCACACAAAAATCTATTCACCTGCAAAGAAAACAAATTCATCAATTTACATCTTCAATGTAACAATATGAAATAGAGGAAACATTCATTTCATCCATGTTAAAAAATCCATATGAAAAAATGACTTTTGTTTCCCTTAATATATGCAACTGGAATCAACCAAACTTAGTCCTAACAGGTGTAACATATGAAACAAAAGTAACATTCATTCCATCCATGTTAAAAAATTTATATGAAAAAAATGACCTTTGTTTCCATTAACATATGCAAATGGAATCAACCCAACTTAGGGGCTGTTTGTTTACCTCTAAATGGCTCACTCAGAGGTAACCTCTGAATCGGTCAGAGGTGGGTGGTGTTTGGTTGCAAAAATTTGCCCATCTGAACTGAACCATTAAGA
>JAUTDX010002210.1:0-47665 GCA_030844895.1 Ambrosia x helenae
ACTTCAAGATTTCTCATCCAGTCATTAACCATCGACCAGTACACCGTACGACTACATGAAACAAAATCTATATCACTTGGTTACCCCCAATGCTGCTTTAACCGACGATTTGCCTAAAAAAATACCATGTTTGAGAAGTCATAACACAAGCTCCCCTTACATTTCTTTCTTATATCATAGTACTGCAAAAAAAAAAAAAAAAATTGTTATAGAAATAATCAACTTTCTACATTTGGTGAGTTTGTCTATTACAAATTCTTACATTTATGTTGTCTGTCAGCGAAAGTATATCCTGAAAAATTTGCTGGCATAAGTTAAAGGCAGATTGACATTCATCTGTACCCGTTGTACCTGCAGATAAACCACAACGTCGTCATTCGTATACGAAAATAAACAAATTTAAATAAAAAAAAACTACTACATAACGAAGAAAGATTAAGGATTATTACCACATTGTTTAATTGCTGTACACAAGCTGGAAGTTTTTTGTTTATTTGGTTGTAATCTGATTGTGAAATCAACTTATTGTCCAAAGCATATTCTGTGTAGGCTGATACTGGATTCCAGGGTTAGTTAGCCCATTCCCGATACCGAATCCTTTAAGTTTATATGAATCCCTTCTTTGTTCTTGTTTCCTCGATTAACACGAGCAGCAAAAGCTGGAATATAGTGTCCTGCATATGATTCTCCGGTGATGTAGAAATCATTATTGATGTAATCCGGATGGGCCTTGAAGAATGCCTGTGATTACAACGTTAGCTTCTCACGGATGAAAACATGGAGTTGTGTATTGCAACATCTATATTAGTGAACAAACCTGTAAGAAGTTGTAGAGATCATTGCTAACGCCATGTTCATCGTGACGAATATCTTGATCACTAGAACTATAACTAAACCAGAACCAGTTGTTGGTCAACATAAATAATGTTGGAAAACCTTATCCCAACCATAATCGTTCCAGATAAGAGATAAGTTTTTGGTTAGCTTAAACGGACCATTTTCATAAAATAGAGCCACCTCACTACCGCACCCTGGTCCTCCTGTTAGCCATATGACCACAGGGTCAGTTTTGGCTGTCTTGATTCGAAGAAATAGTAGAACATCCTGCACAAATTATCTTTACCAACTTTAGTTTATCACTAGGCTATAAAAAGACATTAGTTAAGATACATTTAATAATAATATCTAGAACATTTTTGCATAATTTGGTGACAAGAAAGGATACCTTGCACCTATAGTGTTTTTAATTCGAACATATCCTGCAAGATGAGCTAAATCACTGATCGAAGCACTTGATTCGCCAAGAACTGAGAGCCTTAGTGGCTTTTCAACAATTGTGTAATCTGTAATGCTGACAGAATCAGATGTCTTTGGCTTATAGATGTTAACATCTTGTTTTGGGTGCAAATTCATATCATTAATGAATTTGAATCTTGTATCTGTGTGATGTGAAGTTGAGGAAGGATCATGCATTAGAGATTTAGCCGACGAGAAAGGCCAATGACTAACGAGAAAAAAGAGAAATAGGTAATATACAACTAGAGCCATTGTGATTAAGTGTTGCTTTGTTTTTCATTTCTAGCATAAGTTGTATGGATTTATAGTGAGTTCAAACTTAATTCTACACGAAAACGACGATAATTTTAGTATCAAAAGAATAACGAAAATTTGTGTACGCAAAGTTTTATAGCTAATGTTTTATGTTACTATATATACTTTTGTCCAAATATGATATTATAGGTAATATTCCATATAACTTCATGTTTTAGAGGTAACCCTTGAATGGAAATACATAATCCAATAATGGTTAAATGTTAGAAATAGTCCAAAATTTTCTTGAACATGTATGATGTTAGAAACATGTGTAAAATTCAACAACTAAGATAGTGTAACGGTTAGCAAACCAATCAGCCGAATCGCTATCTAATTACAAGTAAAGTTTTAACCATTTTTCTATCTTTTTGCTTTCTTGCTTTAATATGCACATATAATGCAAATATGTTCTACAGTTACATGGATCTTTATAATGAAATGGAACCTTTTTATACTTTAAATTTTCTTGATTGTCTTCAAAACAATCGCAAAGGTGCAGCCACACACTTCTTGGGTTAAACTAGCTTCCCTGTGGTCCATAACTCCAACATCTTTAACGCGGCTCTTGGTTGATCCATAGGAACCATGTGCCCAGCATTGTGAACCTTAATAAAGGTCAAAGCCCATGATTCTTTATCTTCCCAGCTTCTTTCCCATCAACTATAAACGAAACATTTGAAGCGGACATGAAATCTTTCTGACCAGACCATGACATGGCATGAACCCATCTCGAATTCCCTACATTTTATTCAATTACTTTCTGTTAAATGTAACAGTGGTTAAAAAAAATCATAATGGAAAAAATCAAATTACCGAGCCAGTTGCAGATAAGATCATATTCTCCTACATATACAAGCAATTGAATCTTGTCTTCTAAAAGTGTCGGAATCTCAACTTCAAGATTTCTCATCCAGTCATTAAGCATAGATCGGAACACTAAATCGCTACATGAAACATAATCTATATAACTTGGTACCCCTAATGCGGCTTTGACTGATGATTTGCTTAAAAAGTTTTCCAAGTTTGAGAAGTCATAACACAAGCTCCCCTTACATTTCTTCCTTATATCGTAATACTGAAACAAAAAAAACATCATTATAGAATACTCAACTTCTAGATGTGGTGAGTTTGTCTTTTACAAGTTCTTACATTTATGTTGTCAGTTAATGAAAGTATATCCTCAAAAATCTGCTGGCAAAAGCTATAGGCAGGTTGACACATGTCCGAACCTGTTGCACCTGCAGAAAAACCATAACGCCATTCTTATACGAAAATGAACAAAATTTATAAACAGAAATAAAGCAGATTAAGGATCATTACCACATTGGTTGATTGCGCGTTCACAAGCTGGAAGTCTTTGGTTTATTTGGTTATAATCTGATTCTGAAATCAGATTATTGGCCAAAGCATAATCTGTGTAGGCTTGATACTGAATTCCAGGGTGGGTTAGCCCATTTCCAATTCCGAATCCCTTTAAGTTTATATGAATCCCTTCTTTGTTCTTGTTTCCTCGATTAAACACGAGCAGCAAAAGCTGGAATATAGTGTCCTGCATACGATTCTCCAGTGATGTAGAAATCATTATTGATGTAATCCGGATGTGCCTTGAAGAACGCCTGTGATTACAACGTTAGACTCCCATGAATGAAAGAATGGAATATATACTTGTCTTGTTGATTCTAGCATCACTATGAGTGAACAAACCTGTAAGAAGCTGTAGAGATCATTGCTAACGCCATCTTCATCATGGCGAATATCTTCATAACTAGAACTATAACTAAAAACCTGTCCCGGTTGGTTGGTCAACATAAATAATGTTGGAAACCTTATCCCAACCATAATCATTCCAGATAAGAGACAAGTTGTTGGTTAGCTTAAAAGGACCATTTTCATAAAATAAAGCCAATTCACTACCGCACCCTGGTCCTCCGGTTAGCCATATGACCACAGGGTCAGCTTTGGCTCTTCTTGATTCAAAGAAAAGTAGAACATCCTGCACACATTATTTTTACCAATTTTAGGCTAAAGTGAGACATTAGCAACCATTTTAGCAATATTAAATATTGATCTCACCAACATATCTTTAACTACATTAGTCTTTCCTTGTGTATTTTTATAGATTCATTCATTTCCTAAATGAATCTTGATCTCTTAAAACTATATGGGCAACAGTCCAACACCTGAGACTAAAACTAAAAGTACAATAAGTAGTGGCCCAGTTAAGAAATCATTAAAATGGGCTTATTGGACCCTACCCAAATGTACTTTATTTAAAGATTCCACATAATTCAAATTTCACCAATATAATAACAAGATCACTTCAAAAAGTCTTCAAGAATCCAATAATATTCCTAATCATAACAACTTTTTCTAAGGGCAGTTAACTTTCTCAATCAAAAAAATACAACCCATGAAGAAAAAAAACAAACTTAGAAATATATTAATAACCAATTGGTCAGTTATTAGGTAAAAACCATGTCTTTTACATTAAACTAGGTGTATTAATACGCGCGTTGCGCGTTTTTTCACATGACGCGTTAATACGGATTTTGGTAACCGACAAAGGCATAGAGACTAACCTTAGACAATGAGAAAATACAAAAGTGGCAGCAGCTACGCGAAGAATACCAGGAATCTTCCGCGGTCCGCGGAACATGGTGGAGATGGCGCACGTAGATGGGGTCGGTGGCCGGCTGTGTACGTTAGAGTGAAGCAGCTATTCATTTCGTGGTCGTTAAATATATAGATGATAAACGGACAAAAACCGAACCCGTGCGAAATCGAGTAAAAAACGCATTATGTCGGGGGCCAAATCGACAAAAAATAAACTTAATAAAAAAGTTGGTGGCCAAAACAGGAAAAAAAACTTAAACAAAAAGTAAAAAAAAAACATTGTGTGGCCAAAATGAGAAAAAAAAACTTAGCAAAAAATTTGGTGGTTAAAATGAGAAAAAAAAAAAAGTTAACCAAAAAAGCAAAAAAAATGTAGGGCCAAAATGAAAAAAAAAAAAAAACTTAATAAAAAAGTTGGTGGCCAAAACGTGGAAAAAAAACATAATAAAAAAGTTGGTGGCCAAAACGGGGAAAAAAACTTTAACAAAAAGTAAAAAAAACATTGTGTGGCCAAAATGAGGGAAAAAAAACTTAACAAAAAATTTGGTGGTCAAATGAGAAAAAAAAAAGTTAACAAAAAAGCAAAAAAAAAAATGTGACAAAAATGAAAAAACCTAAAACTACACTATTTAAATCCTAAGGTGTATTATATATATAATAATGTAATGCAAAGTATCCTACTCTATAGAATATACTCATAATCCAAAAAGAGTCAACATACCTTGCATCTATAGTATGTTGGAGACGAAAATATCCTGCGTGTTGAGCCAGGTCACCAACGGTCGCACCCGAATCACCAAGAACTGATAGCGATAATCGTTTTTCGACAAATCCGGATTCAGAAACTTTAAGTTCATCTTCTAAAGAACTTGTTTTTGACTTTAAGATGTTGACTTGAAGATTCGGGTGCAAGTTGAGCTCATTGATCATCTTGTGACCAGTTTTTTTTAGAACATGTGAAAAATGTGATGATGAGAGGGAAAAAGGGTTGGTTGTTGCAGTTGAAGACAATGAAAAACTGAAGAGGATGAAAGAGATGATTAAAAGATGAGAAGACATTGTTTGTGTGTGAATAAGGAAAGAATGGTTGGTTTTGGTTATGGTTAGTGTGAGTTTGTATATATAGTGTTTCATGTAGCATGTAATCTTGTTCTTGCACGATCTTAAAGTTTATTATTTTGTATTCATTTGGATCTTTTATTTAATATTCTATGACCAATTCTAAAAGTAAAGTTTTGACTTCTATGAAGAAAAAATGAAAAATATGGCTGGCAATGTTTAATGTTTTGATGAGTTGTATTTGGATGTAATTTTAGTAATATACATGTGATCATAATGCCTTCAATGTCATTATTAAAAATATTTCTTTCTTTTTTCTCTTTTTCATCAAAAGAAAGTGTTGATAGACTTGTTTGTCTATCTTTTTATTGTTTGATGTAAATTATATATTTTTTTTAGATATCAAAGTAAATGTACTTGAAACCTCAACCTCAAAAGAAATCATTTAACATATTATGATATACCGGTTTATCCTTTCAGAGATAGACAAATCTAATATGAAGTGACAATATGTATATCATAAAAAGAAAACACCGTTTTTAGAAGAAAAAAATTTGTTAAAGATCAACACTCGATAACTCATAAAACTTATTTTTAATTCCACCAAACCACCAATTCGGTGAAAAACTTGCCACCCGAAAGCCAAACCCCTCTAGATTGGATTCGAACTTGAGACCAAATGGCCTCAAGCTCTTATCTTCATTTCCTCATATCACTCTATATTTATTTACTAAATATAAAATTAATCCCGATCACCTTTAATTTATCTTATCTCTTATTAATAATAGTATTATATCATAATTTTCATGTTTGTTTCTCCTACTAAATAATTATTATTATCGTCTTCTGTTAAATAAAACTATTAAATCATAATTTTTCTTTCTCTCTTATTTATTTAATTTTTTTATCAACTATTTACTTTATATTTTTGTTTAATAGTAATGATGTGCGTGATTTTAGTAATTAAAAAGATATCATATCACCGATGCCAAAAACTTGGTGTTTAAATTCCAAAGCTGGGGTAAATGACTGATTTTGACTAAACCGGTTTGATCAAGTTTTAAATTTATAAAGTAAACAATATTTACTTTCGAAACTAAAACCAACACATAGGCAGAGAACCTGACGTGCATAATATAGTTTCTAGGGTAAGTATTGAGTATCGTATCCCCAAGGATCACACTTTCCCCTACTCAACCTTACATTAATTTACTGATCGGGTTTTAAAAAGAAAAATAAAACGGAGGGGTTCTTTGATAAAAATAGTTTTTTGAAAAAGGTTTTGTAAAATAAAAAGATAAAAATAGTAGAGTAGTAAATTATGCATATCTCGAGGTCCATTTGATTAATAGTTAAGTTTATTATTAGAATTAATAATTTAAGTTAGTTAATTTTGTGAGGAAGACGAGAGGGATCTTGAAGTGTTGACTCTTTTATAGAGAAGTGGAGGCTACTACTGCGTAGAATGCTAAACCTCTCCAGCGTGCGTCCACCTGGGGTCTCCGCCAGGGCCTCGCGTATAGCGGGCTCCTCAAACCGCGGCCAAGTATTTGGTCTTCGAACGCATCTTCTTCTTAAAGCGGAGGCTTCACTTCCGACCTGGAACACCGTACACCTCGTCTTAGCTCTCGCGTTTCGTACCGAAGGGTGTCGCCTTAGGGTCATTCCCGAGTAGGCCAACAACGAATCCCCATTGGTTAACGAACTAGGTCGATGACCATTGGGGTTGGTGGCCCAATGGTAGAAGTAAAGCTTCTAGGAACACCTAAGGGGGAGGTCATGGGTTCAAGTCTCACAAGGAGTAAATATTTGTCGTTCAAAAAAAAACGAACTAGGTCGATGGATCTCTCTTACAGTTGGTATCAGGAGACCATACCCCCATTGGTTAACGGCGTTGTACTAACAAGAACTAGATAAAGAATCCATTATTTGCTTATCTTTATTGTGACACTTAACATTTAGTGATCAATTAAATATTAAGTTGGTTGAATTAATGATAACTTAATTGCCCAACCCTTAACCTCCCGAACTGGATGAAACCCTTGATAAAGGTGGCACATAATTCTAAAGGCGTGCAATCCGAAGATCAATGGTGCGCCTCGTAGGGAAACCTCTCTTTACCAAGAAGATCACCCAATCATCTGGTAAGTACCAGAAATGTGTCACTCAGATCTGGTCCACTTCAAAAGCCATTGCTTAGAATCCGGTTCGGATATCAGAAGCCCGAAGGATCTATCTCACTACCGGTTTCCTTGCCTTGGATCTAGTTCGGGACTACCAGAAGCTGATTAAACCTCTAGTTATTTTAGTAAAGTTAATCAATTATTATTTTATATTTCCGGATGAGCTTACGAGTGCATGGGTTTTTATACACCATGGGTACACTCATGAGTTCTCCTAATAAGTTAATATTGATTTTAAGTTTTAAGTTATCATCAAAGCAACCTGTCACAAAGATAAACAAATAAGGATTAGAAGAAGAGGACACCACAAATAACTAAAAATAAACTACTAGTAATAAAATAAAAGTCTACAAATCAAGTGGATTCATGATAATAGAAAGATACAACCATAGAATATGATCAACACAAGAACATGGCTGCTCATAGACAAGCCATCCATCTTCATGTGATATGTAGCTCTCTTGATTCTCACGACCCTCGATATTATTGCATAACTACTCTACGATCCTCTTCTTGGCTAGACCGATCAAGGTAGGACGAGGCCTAACCATTGAGGGCTGTTAGGATGGCCAGAAGGCCTCCCACAAGACCCCAAGATCTCTGGAAGAAGCTTGGAGTTTGGCCCAAGAGAGCACAAGAAGGGATGAACAAATGGTGAGGGTTAGCTTGCTATTTATAGACCTCCCAAGGGTTGCACGGGCGAGCACAAGGGTGTCGAGGGCGTGCTTGCAGTTACACCTATGTACTGTTGCTGCATGGCAGAGTCTGTCTGTCCTTTCCTGTCTGGCACGGACGTGCAGCACAAGATGGCACGGGTGTGCAATGTCTGTTAGTCTCTGATTTCTTGCCCTCCAAGTTTCCTGCGTTGTCTTCTCGCATGTAGGGCCTTCGTGCAGGTGAGCGTGGGCGTGCAAAGTCACTCCGGGACTGATTTTAGCATTGGTTAAGTCCTGGGATTGTCTTCTGAACATACAGGGAACAGGCTTGAAGTCTGGTATCTTCAGAAATCTCCAGTTTTTGCATGTTTTCACCCAGAAATCCTTTGTTTCCGTCTTGGAGCTCCAGTTTTCCTGAGATAATCAAATAGGAACGAATTAAGCATCAATTATAACTAATGTAAGCCTAATTGTGACCTACTTTGGAAATGTTTATGCCTGTTTTATAGGTTAACTTTGTGAGTTATCAAGTAACAACTTCATTTTTATTAATTTAACCCGCCTACATTATACATGTTTCTAACCTAACAATATATAAAAAAACAAAAAATGTTATAATTAGTAAAGAGTACATCCAAGTTTATTTTTTAAGACATATATTAACACTTGTATGTGTAAACTGATTACATTACATTTATTCAACCCATGTAAGTCATGAGTTTGTTCAGCCGATACAATGACATGATTTTTTAATATAATTTTTTATTAATCAACATATAAAAGTACATTTATTTACTTTGTGTAATACAGAGGGTTCTAACCTAGTTATCTTATAATTAATAGCCCACTGATTATCATAGTACAGTGACACGTGTCAATGATTGTTGGTTCTTAAATTTTTTTAACTTGTTAGATTTAAAGCATAATGGGTATGTTTGGCAAAACTAGCTGGTGACTGGAAGCTGGTGGTTGGTAGTTGTAGGTTTTTAAATATATTTTGGTGTTTGGTTGAGTAGCTGGAGTTTTTAATAAAATGTATAAGATGACCAAAATGGGCTTTAACTAAAAGCTTGTAAGCATGTTTTTTTTTATGATAAAATGGGTATTTGTGTCATTTATGGTGTGTTTGACAAAACTAGCTGGTAGTTGTAACTTTTTAAATATATTTTGGTGTTTGGCTGATTAGGTGAAACTTTTAATAAAATGTATACAAATGACCAAAATGGGCATAACTAAAAGCTGCTTGTATGCATGTTTTTTTAATGATAGAATGCTTATTTGTGTCATTTTCTTATTAAAAACTTATAGTTAGTATGAGTTTTTTCTTAAACGCTAGTACTAGCAGTGTTTCAATATGGAGTTTTTTTTCTCCTAACCTAAAAGCTTCAAGCCCTTTCAACCAAACAAAGTTTTTTTTAATTGAGTATGAGCTTTTTCTTAAAAGCTTAAGATAGAAGATCCTAAAAGCTCCTTGACAAACATACCTTTACTCATTAAAAGCTTGTAGCTAGTAGGAGTTTTTTCTTAAACGCTATTACTAGTTGCGTTTCAATATAGATTTTTTTCTTATAACCTAAAAGCTTCAAGCTCTTTCAACCAAACAATACGTTTTATTGATTGTGAGCTTTTTCTTAAAAGCTTGAAGCTTAAATCTCATAAAAACTATTAAAAGCTCCTTACCAAACATACCAAATGACTAAATAAGTATTCCATAAAATTGTTTCTCTTCATAATTCATGTAGTCCAAAATTATGCATGGGTTGTGACTTGTGATTTATGAAGCATAAGATGTAATGTTCCATAATCCATATTTCCATCAAGGCCCGACGTAGAAGCCCAACCCTAACATACCAAGTACTCAAGTAGTCCGAGCCTGTAGCTCAAAGCATTTTGACGTAAAATGTGTGACGTAGTTGGTTTTAACATCATAGTCATTAAATACACCGAATAAGTTATTGTGAATTCACCATTTTAGGTTTTATTATTTTAAAACCAAAAATAACCTAAAACATATCACCGCATTTTATTTTGAACGACAAAAGAAATATATACATTAAAAACCTAACATACATTTTACTTTTAATTTTGATACCTTTGGCTCATTGGCACTCGAGCTATTTGTTACCTGACCAGGGTCCAGCGATTTATTCATAGTAGTGTCTTAACTTCGGGTGGGGCAGAGTTACGTTTTTAGTAGATTAGGGTTTGACATTCAGAAAGGGGTGACGGCGCAGCTTGTTGCCCACTTGCCCGCTATTTTAATATAATTTTTTCAGTTATGAAATGAAAATATCTTTTATTAAAAAAACAAGAAAAATTCCAACGGGTGAGGTAGCTGAGCCAATTAAAAGAATGAAATCAAGAACAGGAAAATGACACAAGTCCAAGCATCTGGCACAACCAAGAGTAAGAAAACAAAAAGGTGGAGAGCAACTAGGGGTGAGCAATAAACGGTTCTGAACCGCGAAAACCGTGAAACCGACCCGGAACCGCTAGAACCGAACCGAATTAATGTTATAGGTTCCGGTTCCGGTTCTCATATTTTGGCATAATCGGTTCTCGGTTCGGTTTCGGTTAGAACCGACGGGTCCGGTTAAGAACCGTTAGAACCGTTTTGAATTAAATTAAATATTTAAATATTCTATTGTTAGTTTGAAATAGAATGTGTTGTTTCCTTCTTTATAGTTCTTAACACTTTTAAATTGTTTTACTTCGTAGGAATGTAGAGTATTGCCATATGTGATGGTCAGCAGTCAGCACAGCTTGTTCTGACCCGTTTAATCTATATAAAAAGAATGATCTGATCCGAACAAAACATATTTTGATACGTAAACTGCTATACTTTTAGTAACCATGGTTAAAACAAACTGTTGATAATTTTTTTTAAGAAAAATCATTGTTTTGTTTATTTTTTTATTTAATTGTTAATGTTAATTTTAGGATTTTATTGACAACCGGTTCCGGTCTAGAACCGTTTCATGAGAACCGTTTCATCCGGTTCTGGAACCGAACCGTTTAGTAATTATCGGTTCCGGTTCCGGTTCTCATATTTTGGAATAAACGGTTCGCGGTTCGGTTCGGTTCGGTTCTGAACCGTTGCACAGCCCTAAGAGCAACACCACCTAGATAAATGGCGAAGCCGAATCATGTCACAAACATGACTCTTTATCCAACGTTATACAAAGATATCTACTACAGGATTTTACTTAATAAGTTTTATTAATCATTTCATTCCCTTTCTTTTTTATGCGATTATATATATGGCTATCTGGCTTCGAAAGCTATCAGATTCTTTGACATAGTGTAGATAGTTATGCACAACAATCAAGCAATCAGGGGTGGACCTACAGTACAAGAAAGGGGGCGGGC
This sequence comes from Ambrosia x helenae, assembly GCA_030844895.1. Lineage (NCBI taxonomy): Eukaryota > Viridiplantae > Streptophyta > Magnoliopsida > Asterales > Asteraceae > Ambrosia > Ambrosia x helenae. Next base: position 11,474 of record JAUTDX010002210.1, read on the forward strand.
CACCCCCCTTAAAATAAAAAAAAAAATAGTGTAATACTCGCGTTAACAAAAACTAAAAAAATACCCTTAACTTCTCTTGCGATGGGGATAGAGCGGTGTGGTCATGCGATGGGGATAGAGCGCCCGGTCCAGATGGATTCAATTTTAGATTCCTTAAACGATTTTGGGGTTCTATAGACGCATGACCCTAAATCCAGCATGTTTGGCTTCCTTCATTGCTTTGATTCCTAAATCAAAAGACCCGTTGAGTTTTGCCGATTACAGACCGATTAGCCTTGTGGGTTGTATAAATAAAGTAGTGTCTAAGGTTCTGTTTGGAAGACTGCATCCGGTTATGGGTAACTTGGTGGGGCCTGAGTAGTCAGCTTTTATTTTGGGTCGGAGCCTCAAGGATGGGCCTTTGATATTAAATGAGTTACTAGGATGGATGAGAAAGAATAAAAGAGGGGGTACGGTCCTTAAAATTGATATTGACAAAGCATACGATTCGGTGACTTGGGATTTCCTAGACAAAGTTCTCGATCAAATGAACTTCCCGCTAAAATATGGAGGAACTGGGTAAAGGCCATGGTGTCAAATGCTAAGGCATGCCAAATAGGATTGTTTCATGGTACTCGGTGTGGCAGTGATGGACCAAAGGTGTCCCATTTTATGTATGCAGATGATGTAATTTTCATGGGGAGTGGTCGGAAACCAACGCTAGAAATCTGAGGAGGCTTCTAAGGTGCTTTTTCTTGGTGTCGGGACTGAAGGTTAACATGAATAAGTAATGTGTTTATGGGGTTAGTCTGAACAGTGATGAGGTACAAAGCATGGTTGCGGTGTTGAAATGTAAGTCAGGTTCCTTCGCCTTTTCGTATCTCGAGTTGCAAGTTGGCACGAATATGAATCTTTGTAGACATTGGAAGCCTGTGATTGAATCATTTAGAAGTCGTCTGTCGATTTGTAAATCAAAGCTTCTTTCATTTGGGGGACGCGTGACACTTATCAAGTTGCTTCTCAATTCACTTCCAATCTACTATTTTTCACTATGCAGGGCTCCGGATAAGGTTATCTCTGTTTTTGATCGTATATGGTGCGTATTCTTTTGGGGAGGTTCAGAGGAAAGGGCAAAAATGAATTGGGTGGTGTGGGATAAAGTGACTAGGCCGATGGAGTATGGAGGTTGGGGTTTCGGTTCTCTACGGGACGCAAATAATGCAATGCTATCGAAATGGTGGTCAAGGCTTAAAAACGACCCGGAAAGTCTATGGCGGCGGGTCGTTTGGGCTATCCACAATAGTTCAAGAGGGTGGAGCTATGCTCCTTTAAAGTTTTCATTACCGAGTCCGTGGAAAGTCGGCAAATGTTGCAGAATGGGTGGGTGGGTGGGGCTGGGCGCAACTTGGGAATGGAAAAGGGGTCTTCGGGTTAGGGTGGAGAGTGCTGAATTCAACTTGCTCTGCAGCTTAATTGGGGCCGTTTCAGGTTCGGCATATAGGGACAACTGGGTTTGGGCTTTGGGTGGGGTTAGGCCATTCACGGTAGGGAGTGTCAAACAACGATTAATGGAGCTAAAATCAGATAGGCCGGCATGCGTATTCAGACATAATTCTTGGGTTACGAAAAAAGTGGAAATAATGGCGTGGAGAGCAAATATAGATAGATTACCAACACTATCAGCTTTGCAGCGCAGAAACTTGACCTTCAGTTATGTTTTGTGTCCGTTCTGTCGCAACCACTCAGAAACATTGGATCATATCTTCGTGGAACACGGTTTTGCTCAATGAATATGGCTAATGGTGTCATCATGGTGCAGAGTACAACCAATATATGCGTTCAGTGTTCGAGACGTTTTGGACTATAATCTTTATATGGACGGGTCTCAAAGAAGCGGAAAGCGATTCACGCAATTTGTCTTGTAGTCCTATGGTGTATATGGAAGGCCAGAAATGAAGTAGTCTTCAACCAGGCTTAGTTTTCAATTCAGAAGTCAGTTAGCGAAATCAAAGCATTAAGTTATTTATGAGTCAAATCTAGAAGTAAACAACAAGGGTTGGAGTGGTTTGTTTGGAATGGTTTTAATGTTCATAGGATAGGTTGGTAGGTGCACATTGTATATATTCTTGGTGTTTGGTTATCATCCTGGTAACCAATTTCGAAAATTTTGTTAGACGTAAAAAAAAAAAAGACTTCTCTTGTTTATTAGGATGCGCTTATTTATATTGTATGTTTATTCTAGATTATTATATCCAAACAAAGTGAAACGTTTTGTTCTAGAAAAAACACAATAATTAAAATACCGATTGTTGGGAATAAAAATCCTATTTGGAGTCGAGTAATAATAATAAAGTTACCAAAATTTGAAGAACCCGTGATGGTTTCTGCCAATAAATACATCCCCTTGAAAAATTTCACGTGCAAACTTTTTTTTTGAACAGCAAGAACAGTTTATATTTCACGTGCAAACTATCTCATATTTTCAACTAACTACCCTTCTCATATCACTTTTCCATATCTGCCCCTTTATCTTTACACAATCTACACATCAACCCTTTACAATTAAAAAAACTATATAAAAATTTTCAAATGTAAATCAACTAGTTAATGAACTCTTTCCACGTGTAAATATATGACCAGAAATATCCAACTTCTCATATAGCTCAACCAGAGTCTGCCACGTGGCATCACCATATTCCACGTCATCATGAAACATCAAAGCTCGCTTAACCTTCGGGTCCCACAAGTTTTGCTGGATAGATGAGATGTTGGTTGCTGCCACGTCATCAAGTATCCGGCCAAGTTTTCCGACGTCTTTCTCCGCCACCGTGAGGGATATCTCCGACCAAGGAACGGTTTTTTCGAACGGTAACGTGATTCCGTCAGCAATAATCACTGGCACGCAACCCAATGCAACTGATTCCACGAGTCTTGGACTCCATGGGGCCCACCCGAGTGGGCATAAGCAAAAGACCGATCGTGCGATTTCCGATAGGTATCCCGCGAACCGGTTTCTTCTCAAATAAAACCGTTGGTCGTGCCCGTATTTTCGAAGGATTTCGGTCCTCACACGCCTGTTGTTAGAGTAGAGTAAGATTAGATTCGAGCCGTTTAAAAAAGAAAGAAAATTATTTATATTCGTCTCTTTAATAGTTTAATAAATGAACGAATACAGATACATTGTTTTACTCATTTAGATAAAAGAAATAAACACAAACAAATTCCTAACACATTAGTTTAGACACCTTGGCAAAGGATAAGCTTTTGGCTCAGTAATGTAAATTTCCTAAGTTTTGTCTGAATTTTTTGTATATTTTGAGTCCGGCTACTTCTAATTTAAAAAAGAATCAGATCATGTGACTTTTGGCACCCACCATCTAAAAGATTAAGCTTTCGTGACTTACTTTGGTATATACCATTCATTTCAAAATAACATAAGTTTGAAGAATATATTTTAGAGTAGGATGATAGACAGAAACAAATATATATTTACCATTCATCGGTTTATGTTCATTTATATTTTTTCTATTTGCATAAATATTTAATACCAATAAACATTTGAAACTACTATAAATTTTATATTTTAAAATCATGGCATTTCAGACTTCAATTTAAATAAACATTCACGTTTATTTTTAACTCGTGTTGGTCATTTATATAAGATTAACCAACAAAACATATACAAACACACTCAATTTCTCTACAAACGAACACAAAATTCATTTTGTTAGTTTAACTGTTTGTGTTATTGTTAAGTTAATGTTAGTTTTAACTATTCGTGTTAGTTTGTTTGTTAACTTAAAACTAAACAAAACTAAACAAACAAACACGAACAAACTCTTCAATAACTAACTAGCAATATCATAACCAACCGAATTTAATATTAAAACTTAAAAATGGAACTTAGCATTACCTGCTGTAATATTGACCGCTAACATTCTTGGGGTGCACTTCCATCTTCCCCCGGAAAAACACAAAAATATCCCGGCGACCAGTTACCGGCGACATCGACAGTACCGCCTGTACCTTCTCCGGCGACACATAAGGCGGAATAACCACATGCTCAACATCTTGACACGGATGACGATATTTAACCCCAAACGTCTGTAACACAATAGAATTCTTCATAAACTCCGGTATACCTTCTGCCACAGCTCTCTCTTCCTAATCCAATAAAAAAAAAACTTTTCATAAATTCAATAATGAGAAATGATGGATGACTCCTATGGTCATGAGTTCGAGTCCTGATCTCGCCCGGGTTTTACCAATCCTTCACCGTCGTGCCTACGGGCGGGTGAGGGTTGGGTTTTCCCGGGAACCGCACGGGCGGGCCTGACTACGCCAGCCGCCCGAGGTACGTATGGGCCCTCCATTGGGTTGGTCGTGGGGGTCTGTCTATAGTGTGGGGACTCCCCTGGTAGTCAGGCAGAAATGTTGTTGGTCGTTCAAAAATAATAATAATAATCAATAACTTATAATATAATACCATGGAATGAAAACAAGCTCCATAATCATGAGAAGCAACAAAAACATGATCAGAACCATTTCTTCGGTTCCAGAAAGGAAACTCATACGATATTAAATCAACAGCAGATGACAAAAGCTCACGTGCATGTCCAATCATAGGAAATCCATTAACTGTACTGAATTTACATGACACGTAAACAGGAACAAAGAAGAAATCTGCAACCAATGGGTCAAATGTTCGTACTCTGCTTTTAGTCAACGCTTTATGTAATGCAACCTCTGAGGCGAATAAATGTGTGCTACATCTTTTATTTGATAACCAATCACTGTTGTATTTAGATGGGAGTTCGTATATGTATATTCTCAACTTGTTTAAGGGTTTGGGAGGTTGTAGTTTGGATGTTTTTGTATCGAATGTGGGTGCTCTGTTTTTTAGAATAAAGAAGTAGAAGGATAGTGAAAACCAGAGGATCCATTTGAAGTATTTGATGCAAAATGAGTGGTCTGTTTTTGCAGTTTTGAGTCTTGAAAGCTTCATCCTTACATAATATTCTTTCTTGTTTCTTGTTGATTTAAAAATCTCCATTGTTGAATAAAGAGTTGGATGATTGGTGATGGATTGTTGTCACTAAAATGGGATTAATTTGGTTAGTAGTTGTTTGTTGATAAAGTGGAAATCAAGAAACTAAAAACTTTATGTTTTGATCACCTTATGTTTAACAAGAAAGGGTCTTGATTTAGATTAAGTTTGAAGATGAGTATAGATGATAGAACTAGAACTATAGATTAGAGATTTTGAAAATGGGAGGAAATGACTAAAATGCCTTAAGGTTGGATAATGTATGTATGAGATGATGAGTTGTGTTATGTGGACAGGAGGAGGGTGAGAAGATGTTGGTTTTGAACTTTGAAGGGGCAGAGGAGGAAGAGAAAAATGTTACAGAAGATGGCAAGGTGAATAAATCTAGAAAGTGAGACTGAAAAGGTTGTTTAAAAACATTATTTGGTAAACACCAAAAAGTACATCATTTGGTTGTCTAATTGTGAGATTCGGATTCCATCATAAATTATATTCCATGACAACCAAATGTGGTGAATGTTTATTACTAGTTTTAGGCCTGTAAACGAACCGAACGAACACGAACACAGGCGTGTTCGTGTTTGTTCATTTAACTTTAACCGAAAATGAACACGAACACGAACACATAATCGAACACATTTTTGGGTTCGTGTTCGTTCAGTAAGAAATTTGTCGTGTTCGTGTTCATTTATGTTCGTTCATTTAAACCTAAACGAACAGTTCATGAACCTAAACGAACACAAATGATAAATATAAACAAACACAAATGAACATAAAAGAATACAAACAAAAACAAGTTAATAACGATTCATGAACATAAATGAACGTTAGGGTTAGGGTGGAGAGCGGTTGTGAAGTGTGGGGCTGTGAAGTGTGAAGAGCGGCTAATAAGTGATATGTTTAGAATATTTGGGTTAGAGTTAAGTTTTTAAACATATGAATTAAGGTTACTTAGCAAAAGGAAATAAATAATAAAAATAAAGCTAAGTTTAATTAAACGAACAAAATAAACGAACATAACTGAACGAACATAAACGAACGTTCATGAACATAAATGAACGAACACAATGTGTGTTCATGTTCGTTCGTTTAATTAAACGAACAAAAAATTGTGTTCGTGTTCGTTCATTTATTTAAATAAACGAACATAAACGAACTTCCTGCCAAACAGTTCACGAACAGTTCATGAGCGTTCGGTTCGTTTACAGGCCTAACTAGTTTAATACTCCGTATATATTATATGTTCTTTGTATAAAGGCTAACCGGTATAGGAAAAGGAAGAGGGTTGGAGAGTCCTACTCCTATGTGATTTTGGATGAACTTGGGGAGACCTCCTTCATCTCCCCGATTGACTTTTAATGATTGTGAAGATTGAAGAGAAGTGGCAAAGCTTGAGCGGAAATTTCAGGGGTCGGAAGTCACCGATTACGGGGGTCAAAACCGTATATACCAAACAAAATTCTATACGGAATTACGAATGCTATATAATTAGAATTTCTAAGAGAAAATTTCAGGGGGGTCGCGACCCCTATGAAGCTGTGCCCAAGTTGACATATAATTAGAACTTCTGAGAGAATTTCAAGGGGGGTTGCGACCCCTATGAAGTTGTGCCCAAGTTGGTGTGTGTATGTGGGGGGGGGGGGGGGATGATTGGGTCAAGAACCATTATAACCTAATAAGACCATGTGTAGTGAGGCGTTATGGGGGCATTAAATCTCACTTTAGCGCCCAAACACCGTTACACATGGGCCTTATGGGGCGCTATCTAGCTTTAAAATTCCAAAAATGAGTGTTGAGCGTGAAGAATATAACGCCACTTTTCCTAGGATGATGTGTCACATTCTTTCAACCAATAAGAACAAAAAGAGGGGCGCTAATATTATTGTCCACTACAGATGGACTAAAGATAGATTTATAAAATAAAAATGTTTCAGTTGATTGCATGACATGATTACAGCTTTATAAACTTTTAACAATGTTTGAGGTAATAGCTTTTGCAAAAATCTTAAATTTTTGTCTATCCAGAAAGAATGTTAGCTTTTGCAATTTGTTGACCGAAAAGAATGGCATAATTTTGTAACCTATCCATAATGTCATGATCTAGCTATACATAACTAGGATAAATATTTCGTTAGGAATTCAGATTGTTACTAGGATTCATCTTGCAAAGCGCTGTTAAAACTAAATTGATTTGTCGCTGGACCCTAGACGGAGTACATCCTTGATGGGCAGTTTAAGGTTTATTACTTGTTTTCTTTTGCAAATTTTTGCAACCTCGTATGATGTCTCTCACGGTTTATCCTATATCACATATTGTCAAAAAGCCTAAGTAAAAAAAAATTAACAAATGGTTAGACCATGCGTAGTGGGGGGCTTGCTATACACCTCACGCCAGAATCACTTTTTCGAAAATAAAGCCCCCCGTAGCAGTGTTGGGCGGCGCTATATTTTTTTTTTTACTATCACGCCCTCCACTACGGAGGGTCTTAGCAGTCCAAACAGAAACAATAATAAAAAAGAAAGGAAGGACAGTCAGTTGAACATTTTATTACAAACTATAGAATTGACATGCATCCCCTATATGTTGTCCTTTTAATTATTATCACCATGATAAGATGTTATGTTTGTCCAAATAAGTTAATAATAAAGGGAGGGGTGCGAAAAGTCAAATGAAAGTGTCTTGGATTAATGAGTAATAGATACTCTATCGACTGGAAAGCTAGCCGTGAACATGAAAATGAGGTAATCGGTCGTTGAAGCAATTCACAAGTTTATCATATTAATACAAATCTTTTCCATATATTGCACTTAACCCCTTTGTATATTTGTATATATATGTTCAAGTAAATTATTATAGAGAATCATTTCATTAATTTAATTATCTTGATTGTTCTTACTTCAAGTACAAGACTCATGATTAAAGTTAAATAATCCAACTTTATGCAACTTTAATCAACATCATCACTTTGTTTTCTCCATCCAATATTCTATGGTGATAATACTTCAAAAAAAAAAAAAAATTAGAAACCATATCCAAATTTAAATGATATACCTAACGAGAGGTTGAATCAATATCAAATACATCGACTAGTTCTACCAAAATATCAAATATGAACTTAAAACCTATGATACTACCACTCAATAAACCTAAATAACCCTCTCATGGCTCATGCACATGTACGAAGCATGTTTTAGATCTCATAAAAGGAATAATGTTATGATTTTCTTTTTACTAAAATGTATGCTTACCATGATGCTTATATGAACAAGATTTAGTTATTAACTAGTATTTATTGTGTGAGAAAGACTATTAAATATCTCAATAAACCAATATGTTAGATTAACTATTATATTTGGTGTAATTTAAGGGGAAAAAAAACTATTATAATTTAACACCATTATTATATTTTTTCAAATATATTAGGCTAGAAAGCATCCTAGTATGTTACATCAAACCCACATCTCTTTGGTACTCCAACTCAAATGTGTTCTCATTTTGTATGTTTCATCTTTATCTTACACTCTTTAACATAGTGTGTGATATTATTGTTGTATATCATAACATACAATACAAATTAAACAACAATGATATGTAGATAATGCAATTGACGCCTATAAGTATAACACCCGTATTCCCTCCACTGGTTTGAAAATGATACCATCCATAAAGGGGTTGCTCGGGGTACGTTAGTCGATTGAACCTAACGTAAAAACGAACAAAAACTTTATCTGAAATTTAACCTATAACTTTTAACATTTAGTTAGTATGAGACCGCTGAAAAAAATATGTTAAAAGTTAATACTCTCACAAAACAAATCCTTAGTTGGGACCGTTACCGGCCAATCTATCAAGATTAGGATTACTAAAATCTAATTTTTCCTAATTTTTAAGTATGGTAACAAGTTATGTCTATTTTTCCACTAGGATAAAATATTACACAAAAGTTTTAATCAAAGAAAGTTGTGAGTTTGCAATCTATTGCTAATTAACACATGTTACCTTTTATTTTGATTGTTGAAATGTTCTTTCGATTAAATTGTATTTGAATGTTTATTATATTTTTAAGTGTTCTTAATGTGTTCATGAATGCTCTTGATGTTTTTTGTTCATTATATTAAGTTGTGCAACCAACCACAACCTAGAATCACAAGGTCCACAACTCACCACTAGTCACTACTATGGTTATACTTATCCTTTGCTCTTATTTTGTTCATACTCATAATATTCCATTGATATATCACAAAATTCAAATGGCTAATCATGTATGGTCGTGTCCCACACTCCCACCGGCCATCACTTCATAATGATAATGTGTATTGGATCTCCAGTTAATCAAAGATCCTTGAACCAAGTGTCTCACAAATTAATCAAAGATTAACTTTTTTATTTTCACTAAAATATTCATTGAATAAACCCTTTCGATTTATGAATGAGTATTAAGATATCACTTTGGGTGAAGCACAACATACATCAACAACTTATCTGCGAGAAATATGAAGCCGGCTGTTAGTGATGAGCATGGTTTTCTAAAACATGAACAACTGAAAGCAGGCTCAAGGGATCAATCTTCGTTTCAGTTTTTATGTGTCATATCTCTGTGTCACAACAAAATTTCTAAGGCTTTCTTTAGCTTTTTTTATTGAGTTGATTCATTTAAGAGCTAATTGATTCATACTTTGATAAGTAACACAAAAAGAAGTATACTAGAAATTCGACCCTTATTTAAGGAAGACTTTTATTACCCACCCGGTTAGCAATTTGTCAAAAGAACATGATATCAAATCAAACTAAAAATACTCACAACTTTATTAACTGATCTTCAAGAACTAATACAAAGTACAACCAAACACCTCACACTCTCACAACTCTCTGATCACTATGATCACAATACCATCTAGACTACAAAGATTACAGATACAAAAGAATCAGAACAAGTTGTTCAGACTCAAACCCTAATCTAGCCAAAAGTATGAGAGAAGACTTTGAGAGTAAAACACAGAGATGATGAGATCTGGATTATGACGAGAAGAAAGAGAAACAATCCTTATATATGATCTCTGGAACCTTCTTCTCAAGAAACACAAACATAATGAATGAACGGCCAAGATCTATTCGTAAGATAAGGATCAATGGCTGAGATATCTAGCTGGACAATGACACGGATTGCCAGCTAGATAATATAACGACTTAATCTGATCTTGGGCTAAGTCATCTGATCTTGGGCTAAGTCACCAATAGCTACTTCTGGCCCAATACACGACCCAGCAACCAGCAACATGATCCATCAACATGCAAGCCCAACTCTACTTACAGCTTTATACTTCAGCAATGCAATCCATGCAAACCTTCTAACACTCCAAGCACACAATAACTTACAAAAATACTTATGCAAAATATTCAAGACAAAAGTTTATAATAAATGTTGAATTGTATAAGGAAATGTACCATATTTCAACACAATTAACTAACCCATGGAAAAACAAACAATTGCAAGTACATAAGTGAGTTTTTAATTCACTCGGTCCAACTAACTTTACACTTACGAATATGATTAGAACACCATATGTAAGACGTAGAAACACGCGTATCAAGTAAACCATCTTGCTTGCGGTCTTGACGGTCGAACACCATTTCATTACGATTTCTCCTAATGATCCAATAAGCCGTAAAAATGATAGCCTCAATCACAATCTTTTTCATTTCGGTTAGGAAACCTGGATCCAACAATAAAAAAACAACCGAAAGCGGAAGTGTAGAAACTGGAAACTGAGTATCTAACCATCGGCCAATGCCACTCTGTCTAGAAACGATTGTACATTCCCCAAAAATGTGATTCATAGACTCCACTCGTAACTAGCAATTCGGCACAATATTGACTGAATTTCACATCCTTTTCTACTTAAACTAAGTGTAGTAGGAAGACGACCCAACAAAAATCTCCACACATGAATAGTAGCTTTCCTCGAGATACACTTACTTCATCTAGTAGCATGAGACACCTCTAGAAGATAATTGCTATCAATACATCTTCTAATATACTTAACCGAGAATTGATCATCAGGTTTCAACTCCCACACCCATTTATCATTTGAATCAACACTGGCAATGTTATCTTTTTCTTTTGAAAGATACTAGCAATGTTATCTAACGCAACATCTATCGAACGTAGTTGTGAAGCTTCTAAAAAATATAACCTAAACTGTATTGATCTTCAAGGTCCAACTCCCACACCCATTTAGTAACTTTGATTTCCTTCATTTTCTATGAAAAACGCATTTAATCCCTCCTTACCTAATTGTGGGATATTACTAAGGGGTGTTTGTTTTCTTGTGAGAAACTCTTCTAACCACTCATGTCTGTGCCGTGCAGACGCGGGCAGAAATTTAGGACGCGTAGAGTGTTTGTTTTTTAGAAGACATATCACTCAAAAAGCTCTTCCCTTCCTCTTCCTCAAGCAGACGTAAACCTAAGGTGCTGTTTGTTTTTTCTACAGGAAAAGGTCTGAAGTCTGCGGACCACATCTACAGACATCTGCAGGAGAACAGGTGGACCAAAGGTCTGCAATTTGCAAGAAGAAGACTGTTTGTTTGTTAATATCTGCAGGCTGCTGAAATAAACTGAAATTTAAATAAACTGATTTTTACAGCAGTCTCGTGGTAGACGCTGGTGGTGGACCATGGTGGTGGTGGTGGACCGTGGTGGTGGACAGTGGTGGACGGTGGTGGTGGGTGGTTGACGGTGGTGGTGGTGAACGGTGGACGGTGGTGGACCATGGTGGTGGTGGACGATTTTGGTGGTGGTGGTGGTGGACGGTGGTTGTGGATGGTGGTGGTGGTGGACAGTGGTGGGTGGTGGACCGTGGTGGGTGGTGGTGGTGGACGATGGTGGTGGTGGTGGTGGTGGGTGAGGAGAAGAGAAGATGAGAAGACCTTGGAACAAGTCTACACCAAAAAGAGGCCAAGAAGACTGTCACACCCCGACTTTTCCTCTCGTCGGTTGTGACGTTTGGTGCCTTTGCCAGCGCAGCGGAAAGATGCTTCTAAGACCTTGGTTCCCTGAACGCCAATTCTAACCTCTAGGATCCCCGATCCCAGACTGTCACTTACTCCAACCGTGCCGTTATCAAAGTTAAAACCTGGAAGACACACTTAAAAAGTCAACATATAATGCTGGTGAGTTCATAAGTTTTACAAAAGAGTTGTTATAAGTTCCAAAGATCATATCCGTTACTACTAGGTTATAAGAACGTTAGCTAGACGTTATGAGTTTTTACTACTACGGTTGGGAACCCATTACTAAACATGTACCAAACGATGAACAGCCCAGACGACTAGGCTACCGATGCCTCGGTAACCCGATAGTTAGAGACAATATGCACCCGCCCGACCCCGCCGTCGAGTGGGGTTTGTGAGGCCCAATAGATCTATCCACATTTCCCTCGTTGTGCTTCCCGCACATTCATGGTTTCCCCCTGGGACTTTCCGAAAAAGCCGTATAGTAATTGTAAAGTAACCATAGTATAACATGACCTTTCGTAAGTAAGAATGTAACATGTTTCTTCCCCGAAAGTAAAACCAGTAAAAGTAGGGTCGTGACACTCACGCACCCATTTCATTTTTCAAAAACTTGTTCGTTTGGAATTCCTCAGGTTTTCATAAAAGAGGCATGTCTTCCACCCCGAAAACATTTATAAAATAGTAAAAAGTGGGGTCATGAACTCACCTTAATTTCCATGCTAAGCTAGCAAACAAGCCCGAAGCTTTGACGGACTTCCTCGTGCCCTATTACCAACAAAGGACACCTTAAAGTCTAACACATATAAACCTAGCCTATTATCCGGCTATCTAGACTCGTGTGTAATCTCGAGTCCTAATATGCTTTAACTCGACGAACTGACCGTGACTTAAATAAGTTTTATGCGACTTAATACTCAAGTTAATCACTTGTTACTATTCGTGTATAAACCACGTTGGACTATTATCATGAAACGTATAGCTTATCATGAGTCAAAAACTCATCTTATAATTATATTTTAGGAAAATACTATTTGATAAAAATATAAGTATAGTTGTTTAAAACAATCAATAACAATGTCGCTTCTTTTCCCAAAATCCGCGAACCTTTAAAAGGTTTCGAAACATAAACTTTTGTATAAATCATTCTCTAATATGTTGAGCGTTTTGTGATTCAAAACCGTTTAAATAGAAATGTTTTAGTTATCAAAATCTTTGAAGATTAACAATTGACGCTCAGTAAATAATATGTAATTGTTTTGGAAATATTGTTCGACGTTTTTCTTTAAATGTTACAAGAAATCATTTGTCGAAAACCTTTTGCGATAGCGTAGAAAACTACATTTGTCAAAATACTTGAAGATTGTTTATAATGAAATATACAACAAATGTTACCTTCGTTTATGCTTATAAATTTTATAAAATTTCGGCAGAGTTTCTTCTGTTTTTCGTCCAAACCAGACAACACAAGTTGTCTACAATCTCCCAAAATCAATTTCCAAATACAAGACCATAACCTATTTATCCGCAACTTCCATTTAAACGAGACTCTATACGTTACGACAGCTTTTGTAAATATACATATCTATATAAGTACTCATATTTATATAAATATACTTGTATACAAATGGTCCAACAATTTTAGTCCGACGACAAAACACAAGTCACGTTTTAATATACAAGTTTTCGTTTATCTTCGTATATGGTTCGTCGCGAGTTAACACATCTTATTCGTTTATATTTATAATATGTTTTATAAATACAAGTTCAAAATATAACAATTAAATTATACCGAATCGCATACGTGAGACCCGACACGCCGCTTTATCTCGGATAACGCGTAGACAGAAGCCGAGTCTGACCCGCTGACTGCGCATTTGACCGAACCAGTATGTTTGACCAGATCTGACCCGTTTGATGTCACACCCCTACTTAGGTGGGCCTAGACGGAATTCCAGATTGTCATCAAACATCACAAATGCAAGCAAACAGCGGAAGTATTATAAATAACTATTTTTTATAAATAATAGGTTACATATCTTTACAATATACGTCCTCTAAATACAACTACTCTAGATAATATCTAAGGTTCTCACTTGCCTTCTGATTCGTCCGTAAGGGTTATTCCGAGTCGTAGCTGCCTAGTCTTCGAAACTCCAGAACAGGTACCTGAACACATGCTTAAAATAGGTTTTGGGTCAACAATAATGTTGGTGAGTCCGTGCGTGTGTTTAACTAGTTAAAACATGTTTTCTTATCTCAAAACAAGTTATCATTCAAAATCAGGTTTAATAAGTAAAACAGTTTGACACAAAGGGATGTACAAGCCACACCCCAATCCTAACAATGAATCCACTTACTCCCATCATGGACTCCCATGGCAAAATACATGACACATACCTTAGTGGAGGGTTTCCCGGGCTTCCGAGTCCACTGCGTGCGGGGGTTTCCCCAAGTAGCGCTACCCACATATCAAGCGGCCCAATCTCCCGTTGGGTTTATGAGTGTGGTGGTATCGGGAGCACATTGTCACATCATCTGGTTCATCACATTTAACTGGTTCTACACTGGAAGCATGTATTCACCCCAAAACATTTATAAAACACAAAAGAGGGGATGGTTCACGAGAATCACCTGGATGCAATATGGTCGTGTTAATATAAGAATGAGCGTCTGTCATCGCGTTCTGAGAACTCCATGAGCGAATCCTAAATCGGTAACATTATTAGTCTATGGTTTCAATTACGAAAGTCATGCGTGGGGACAAGCTTGGGCGTATGGTTTCTATCTAATGCAACTCTATGTTTTTCTGTTAGAAAACATATGTACATTTGTTCATACTTATGTCGGTTATGACAACGTCCAAGTCCTAAGTCCTATTTACAGGTTCGAACCTTACGCTTCAATGTTTATGTTAATAAATCTCCATCGTTCAAGTTGTCAAATGTCCAAGTGTCCCAACTCTATGATATCTAGCGTCCATATGTCTAGTCTAAATGTCCGAGTTATTATGCGTTTTATATATCTAATTTTGGTTCCCATGAGCTCGTCAAGTTCCACACACAACGCATTATCAACTATAAAGGTTATAACTATTATAATTATCGAGTTAGTAAGTTCGGTTATACTCACGTTCACTCCTAGTTCGCGTTGACCATTGCTGAATCGGTTGACTACCCCGTTGACTTTGTTGACCGAAGGTTGACCATCTCTTTGACTGACTCATCTCCCGGACCATCCTGTTATTTCAATGATAACCCTCATCATTTACTGATGAACCTTAGGCCACCATAGTCACCTGTATAACCAACCGATAACCAATACTGTAGCCCTTCCCACGTCCACCACAGTCTCAATACCCAGCACCACCATCGACTACTGTACAACCACCCTGCACTTCTTATGTCTGAAACCCCTAACCGGAATCTTCTGTCAGGATTCACCACACACCACCAGATTTGCATCGAATAAATAGAGAGGAGTGGGTTAGGGGTTTTACCTTGGAATCAGGTCTGACCCGATGACAGGCGCCGCCGTCGCCGTCGGAACCACCACCTGCAGTCACCGTCGTCTTTCTTTATCTCCGGCTTCCCTTCTTCCTTCCTCTCAGCTCCTCTTCTCTCTCTGTCGATCCATCTCTCTCTCTCTAACTAGCTCTTTCTCTCTCTAGTTCGGATAAGGTGGGGGTCGTGAGCCTCGGGAGTCGGCTCCACCGGAGCTCTGCCGTGGCGGTGGCAGGAGATCCTCCATCGACCTGCTCCCTCTTTCTCTGTTATCCAGTATTATGTGTGTGTGTGTGTGTGTTTGAAATTGAAGTGCAGATGGGTGTTTGGATGAGTTTTTTTTTTATAAAAGGTTAAGGAATGGGTGTAAGGCTATGGAAGTGCCATGGGGCACATGGCACTCATGCCATGTGTCCCATGGTGACTAATCATCACCATTGGGTCGGGTTCGGGTTCGGTTCGTGTTTTAATTCGCTCTAGTAGCACGCATTCTATAATATTTTATACATGTGATGGTTCGGTTTTTAATTTTGCACATAACCGTCTCGCTCATTATTGGTTTTAGGTTGCTTTTATTACACGAAAATAATAATAAAACGTGAAAAATTTTGGGGTCCACACCGGGTTGTTACATTCTCCCCCCCCCCTTATAAGAATTTCGTCCGCGAAATTATGGTTGGGGTTATATCTTGTGATTAATTACGGTTCCTATAGCTTGTTAAGGTTATTCGATTCTTTAGCGTCACTCATGGGTAGAAGCTTATAGTTACTTTGCTAGGTAGACAGGTCTCACTACAGGAAAACGGAAAAATAAATTCAAAACTTATCACAAAATCACAAGGAACAACACATACTAGGGCCCTATACGGATCATAATATATTTTCCAAGACAGGTTTACGGCTCCTACGAACAATAGAGAGGCTTTGAATTCTACTTACACAATGAGTATTTGGAGATTGACTTATCGGAAAGAGTTTCCAATTACGGGGAGATTTTCCAAATCAGTAGCTTGGCATTTGTCAAGACGGGTAACTAACAGCTAGAACATGGAAATCATGGAAACAGGACCTGTAAATTCTTCAATCTTTTGATCATTCGATTGGTTTTAAGAATGATCCTGTTTCATTTCCTTATCAGTTTAACGAAATGAGTCAATGGGGAGGGATGAAAGGCATTCAATTGGATAAGTACGATAAAACCAACTTTACACTTGCCAAGTTGTGCGTCACTTGGGGTTTGGTAAAGAAGTACTATTCATATCGAGCATTCCCCTTGGTGTTTACAATACAGTACCGAAATGGGTTGAGCGTTCCATTTCCCATAATCGAATTTATATAAAAGGGTTTTTGGATGACTTCAGCGTCAGTCATCTAAACCGTATTCTCTAGTTTTAGCCAGAAAGTTTTACTGGTAAAATAGAAAGATTGAATTTTTGCTTTGTTTTCACATCGAGCGTACCGTCTGCGCAAGGACTACGACATTTGGTCAGAATCAATGTTTTCGTCTAAAATAGCAGGAAAAGAATATTTGGTTTGATTTAATGTCCGAAAACAGACTAGGGTTTATTCTAGATTGAACTTCCAGTCTTAGTTTTGATGTACCATTGGTGTTTATATATAGGGTGTACCGCAGCTAACCCACCACACCTTTGATACACCAGAAACTTACCAGAAGTCTATTTCAAGAAGTAGAATTTAAATTTTTGAATTGATTCCCAACTCCATTCTTGATGTACCATCGGTGTTTATATATAGGGTGTACCGCAGCCAACCCACCACACCTTTGGTACTTCAAAAATAGACTGGAATCTTTTTCAAAAATCCGCGTGGAATCCTATACTACCATAACGTACGTGTAGATTTGCGATTACGATCTGGACCGTACTCGCCAATTTACTTTACATTAGGTGTTATGTCCTTTGAGGATACTAACTCGAATAACAAGTACGATCGAAATGTAAAGACTGGTAAAACTTTGGATAACATAGGAAAAGAACAAATATCTCGCTTTGGTCAGAATAAATAGTTTTGTCACAAAAGAAAAGAGTTTACTAACGGGGAGGAATGCTTTCTTTGAGTTGTTTCTGGTCTGGTATTTAACAATTTCAAAGTTTTTCATGTCAGAACGGTCAGATTAACCGTGGATCCTACACGAAAGTCTTTATTTTTTTACTGGCGTCTCATCAAATTCTTTCGAAAGAGCCAGATGTTGCATTTTATATGGATGAGTGTATGGGCTTCACAGGAATTTGGTACAAGGTTGCGTTATATATCCGAAATTGTTTAACCCATCCAGGTTGGATAATCATGGTGGTGGATACGTCCTTGTTGAGGATTTGAAAGGAAATTCCGCATTTTTGGTTGATAATCAAAAAGTTGTAACACGGATTTGGGATAATTGTTGGTAAACTAAAATTTCCTTGGGTGTTCTCGTAAAATTTCAGAGGTTACACATCTCGAAAAAGCTTAAACGTTAAAAGACCTAAGAACAAACGTGGGTATTTCTATACTCCGGTGTTATCCGAAGAGTTAGGACATAGTGTCTAAGGAGTTACTAATGACAAAAACAAAGGAAGGCCATCAGGTTTCTGATGTCGTTGAATGATTTTTCTCATAATTTTGATAAGTAACATTGGAGTTTCAAAATTTTCGATTAAAAAGCAAGAGGAATGCAATAGATGGGTTCAACAAAGTATTATCTCACGAGATTTACAATCCGAAAGGTCATGCACAATGTTTTGGATGGTTCAAGTGAACTATTTCGAGTTCCAAAGGATGCTTACGTAAGGTTTCATAACCGTAAACGGGGCATTGAACACGAGTTTTGGTTTCCTAAAGTAGACGTGTAATATGTTTGTTGCACAAACAAGGAGTTTCTCATAGATGATTTGATAAAAGATGTTCTACGGAGCAAGAGAAAATCACTTAATGGGTTCAAGTCTACAATTTATCAAATAACAACCTCATGGTTAGAAAACTAAGTAACACAAAGGTAAGGTGTATTTCTAACTTGTCTGTAACAGGTAGTCGCGGTTTAGACAAGTTTCTTGTTTAAGAGTATTGATTTGACCCTCACGATCTTTAATAAGATATTCCCGAAATGCCCTTGTGCCTGCGGATCCATGATTACGTTCGCGACCATAATCACTTCCCCGCCTCACTTAAGCATCCAAGTATATTCTCTATTAAAATCATGATGTCCATCACACGTTCTCGTTGTTTGTTTTACTAGTTCGCTCATGTGTTTCTGGTAAGGTCTTATCCTAATGTGTTCAGTACCCGTGATCGACTCATTTGGTATCACCTTGTTGCATCTCCATTTCGTCCATCATGTATCGGTTCTCCAAACTGAAATAAACTCTGTGGTTTCAAAGGTCAGGATCCTAAGGTTCACGATTGAAGCCTAGTGGGATTCTTATTTGCTTCGGCTGTTTGCTCTGATACCAATCTGTCACACCCCGACTTAGGTGGGCCTAGACGGAATTCCAGATTGTCATCAAACATCACAAATGCAAGCAAACAGCGGAAGTAATATAAATAACTATTCTTTTATAAATAATAGGTTACATATCTTTACAATATACGTCCTCTAAATACAACTACTCTAGATAATATCTAAGGTTCTCACTTGCCTTCTGATTCGTCCGTAAGGGTTATTCCGAGTCGTAGCTGCCTAGTCTTCGAAACTCCAGAACAGGTACCTGGCAAAATACATGACACATACCTTAGTGGAGGGTTTCCCGGGCTTCCGAGTCCACTGCGTGCGGGGGTTTCCCCAAGTAGCGCTACCCACATATCAAGCGGCCCAATCTCCCGTTGGGTTGATGAGTGTGGTGGTATCGGGAGCACCTTGTCACATCATCTGGTTCATCACATTTAACTGGTTCTACACTGGAAGCATGTATTCACCCCAAAACATTTATAAAACACAAAAGAGGGGATGGTTCACGAGACTCACCTGGATGCAATATGGTCGTGTTAATATAAGAATGAGCGTCTGTCATCGCGTTCTAATAACTCCATGAGCGAATCCTAAATCGGTAACATTATTAGTCTATGGTTTCAATTACGAAAGTCATGCGTGTGGACAAGCTTGGGCGTATGGTTTCTATCTAATGCAACTCTATGTTTTTCTGTTAGAAAACATATGTACATTTGTTCATACTTATGTCGGTTATGACAACGTCCAAGTCCTAAGTCCTATTTACAGGTTCGAACCTTACGCTTCAATGTTTATGTTAATAAATCTCCATCGTTCAAGTTGTCAAATGTCCAAGTGTCCCAACTCTATGATATCTAGCGTCCATATGTCTAGTCTAAATGTCCGAGTTATTATGCGTTTTATATATCTAATTTTGGTTCCCATGAGCTCGTCAAGTTCCACACACAACGCATTATCAACTATAAAGGTTATAACTATTATAATTATCGAGTTAGTAAGTTCGGTTATACTCACGTTCACTCCTAGTTCGCGTTGACCATTGCTGAACCGGTTGACTATCCCGTTGACTTTGTTGACCGAAGGTTGACCATCTCTTTGACTGACTCATCTCCCGGACCATCATGTTATTTCAATGATAACCCTCATCATTTACTGATGAACCTTAGGCCACCATAGTCACCTGTATAACCAACCGATAACCAATACTGTAACCCTTCCCACGTCCACCACAGTCTCAATACCCAGCACCACCATCGACTACTGTACAACCACCCTGCACTTCTTATGTCTGAAACCCCTAACCGGAATCTTCTGTCAGGATTCACCACACACCACCAGATTTGCATCGAATAAATAGAGAGGAGTGGGTTAGGGGTTTTTACCTTGGAATCAGGTCTGACCCGATGACAGGCGCCGCCGCCGTCGGAACCACCACCTGCACTCACCGTCGTCTTTCTTTCTCTCCGGCTTCCCTTCTTCCTTCCTCTCAGCTCCTCTTCTCTCTCTGTCGATCCATCTCTCTCTCTAACTAGCTCTTTCTCTCTCTAGTTCGGATAAGGTGGGGGTCGTGAGCCTCGGGAGTCGGCTCCACCGGAGCTCCGCCGTGGCGGTGGCAGGAGATCCTCCATCGACCTGCTCCCTCTCTCTCTATTATCCAGTATTATGTGTGTGTGTGTGTGTTTGAAATTGAAGTGCAGATGGGTGTTTGGATGAGTTTTTTTTTTATAAAAGGTTAAGGAATGGGTGTAAGGCTATGGAAGTGCCATGGGGCACATGGCACTCATGCCATGTGTCCCATGGTGACTAATCATCACCATTGGGTCGGGTTCGGGTTCGATTCGTGTTTTAATTCGCTCTAGTAGCACGCATTCTATAATATTTTATACATGTGATGGTTCGGTTTTTAATTTTGCACATAACCGTCTCGCTCATTATTGGTTTTAGGTTGCTTTTATTACACGAAAATAATAATAAAACGTGAAAAATTTTGGGGTCCACACCGGGTTGTTACATTTGACCCGGGTTGACCGAATCCGACAGGATGCAAAACGAAACCCGGACCATCACGAACTTGTACCAAATTTGACCCGAACATACAAACTCAAACCAAAACACAGACCCGATTCCAAATCTGACCCGTGTTGAACCCGACTCGAACACAGACCCGATCCACCAGAACAAACTCGAACCGACTGCATCCCGAGAACCAAAACCTTCGAGAGCTAACCCACTAACCCCCAAACCAAACCACCTCGAGCCACAATCGAACCGAACCACCTGCTGCTCCCCTCGTGAACCATCCACCATCACGAACCACCACCTCTACTTGACCACCGGACCACCATGGAATCCCGATCAAGACAGCCCCCACTGAGAACCCATCGAACTAGACCCGAACCCGAACCACAACTCTAACCCGAACCAACCATGAACCACATACAACCATCATCGTCGGACAACCACTTCTGACCTGAGCACCAGACGACAGCAACCCCCACCAAACAGTCACCACCCTACAACCGGACACCACCACCCTCGAACCAGACCACCACGTACTCGTTTTCAGCTACAGATCCATTGTTTAGCTCTTTACAGTCACCAAGCTTCAAATTCGACCCCATCTCCTTCGTATTGCATAGTATCTGCCCGTTTTTGGGCTTGATAGTGCAGCGCCGCTGCTGTTGTTGTTTGTTGGAGTTGCGCCGGCACCACCCGAGCTTGGTGGTGGCCGGCTGTTCTTGCGACGAGGAGGAGAAAAGGGAGACGAGAGAGAGGCAGAGAGGGTAGAGAGAGGATGAGCGGGAGAGAGATGGAGTGTAGAGAGAGAGAGAGACGGGTTTTAGTGAGAGAAAGTTAGGGTTTGGTGGCTGGTAATAATAATGAAAGGAGAAGGAGATAAGATGCTTATATATCTAGGGTTAGGATTATATCGCGTGTAGGAACCCGTTTAATCGTTTCATGCTTCGGTTTAGATTTCGGTTCAAAAGTAAATTGCCAAAGTTAGTCGGTTTTGTTCGGAATTAAAAATCCTACTAAACCGAACAAAATAATATTACTCCCATTGACCGACACGTGCGCTCAACACACGCGTTTAAATCGCGTTATAAGACTCGGTCACAGTTTCTTTTGTTAAAACAAATCTGTTAACTCCCGAAGCTTAATAATTAACAATATTTGAAATAAATATTGATTTTTAAATCATAAAAATCACGTCAGTGTAGATCGGAAGTTGCCGGGTGTCACAAAGACCTTTTTGAGTGAAAGGTCGTCCAAAAAAACAAACAATCTACAGACCCTAAACGTCTGCACGGTGCAGACAAAAGAGGTTAGAAGTGCTTCTAAGCAAAAAACAAACAGCCCCTAAGTCTTCAAAGCTCTTCTCCGCACCACAACACAACACATAGCTCTCCTTCTCCTCAACAAACCCTAGGCTCCTCTCAAAACAATTTGCTCCACTATCCCTCATCCTAAGAACCGGCCGCCTCCTCCATCCGGCCGACCTCCTCCCCCCGCCTCCCATTCCCTTGGCAAGACCTCCTCCCTCATCCTCTCCTTCCCTCGGCCCAACCTCCTCCCTCCGCCTATCCTTTCCTTGGCCCTCCTCCTCCCTTCCCGACCCGACCTCCTCCCTTCCCGGCACGACCTCCTCCCTCCTCCTCTCCGGCCCGACAGAAATTGCAGGTATCTAGTTTCCTTTTTTTTGTTCTTTTTCTAATTAGTTTTATTTTTTGTGAGTATTGTATAAATATTTTTGTTTGTGATTATTGTGTTCTTGTCGATATTATTTGTCCATGAAGCATTTTGATTATAGTTGTAAGTATGTATGCTTGTTGATATTATTTTAGCAGCTTGCAGAAGTAAAAAAACAAACAGTTTTTCCTCTGGCAGACTCCAGACCTTTGGTCCACCTCTTATACTTTATATGTGATCCGCAAACTGTAACATCCCACATCGGTTGAGAAGGAGAACAAACACTCCCTTATAAGGGGTGGGGGAACCTTCTCTACCAGACGCGTTTTGGCCAGTCCTTCGGGGGTGAGACCAATGCAAAACCGTGAGCTGCGGCGAAGCGGACAAGATCGTGGTACGGGTTAGCTTGGGCTGTTACAGTTGGTATCAGAGCCGGGGCCCGGATCGGTGTGTAAGTCGTGCCCGCGAGGACGCTGGGCTCCCTAAGGGGGGTGGATTGTAACATCCCACATCGGTTGAGAAGGAGAACAAACACTTCCTTATAAGGGGTGGGGGAACCTTCTCTACCAGACGCGTTTTGGCCAGTCCTTCGGGGGTGAGACCAATGCAAAACCGTGAGAGCGAAGCGGACAATATCGTGGTACGGGTTAGCTTGGGCTGTTACACAAACTGCAGACCTTTTGCCTCGAAAAAAACAAACAACACCTAAATATCTATGTTACTTAAAAGCATGTAGTTTTGATTTGGAAATTCACAAGTTTATTTACGAAGTCAATTTCAATATTCAATGGTGAGTTTTAGTATTTTGGAAATCGACTCAACCTGCCATATTTAAATTCTTCCTGTAAAATGGTCTTGATGGAATAATTTGAGCATTCTATGTTAGGATTGTCTATCCAGTAAACTCTTAAGATATGAACTAGTTAGTTTAATAACTAGTTTTTTAAAAACAGCTTTTTCATCCTTATTAAAAAGCCATAATCAAAAGTAATTTTGGTTTACACAAACAACTTATTTACTTAATATTTTTGTTTTAGCTTTACCCGAACAAGTTCATACTCGTTTTATAGCTAAAAAAGAGATCCTAAATAAATTTATATATATAAACAAAGATGAATTGTCTTATGAATAGTAAAAACTTTAGACATGTTTTAAATTTTATTTACCATTTTGCCATATTTCTCCTCATGTCTTTCAAGCCATCTGACCACATGGCTTTTGTTCTTCACTTATGCTTTTTGGGTGCAAAGCCATCTAACCACACCCTTCATCACCACCCAACATCAACTTCACACCACCCACCGTCATCTTCTAGCAAAACTCGAAGATGGATCTTTGTCGAAACCTTTATAAAAACCAGAACAAAAATAACACAAATTTGTTATTCACTCCACCTTGAACCGTCAGACAACCGGCTTAATCGTTGTCCGCATATGCTATTATGTATCGTGTTGATGTAAGAAAAAAACATAGAGGCGGTGATGGCATAGGAAGATGTGACAGATGAGCTTACATATTAAAACCTGTTTTTTTTTTTTAATTAAGCATTCATGTATACAAAAGCAGTTTTGAGAGAGGAGCAGAAGATGGTTCTATAGGGAAAAAAAGCAGAAGGTGGTAAATTGGGATGTCTGCCATGTGATGTTGTATCTCTTGTCTTTACTCTAATATTAGTTTTTAGTACACAAATATTTGCCATGCTAAGGTAAAATGAACTTTGCATCTATTTAGCTTAAGCCAAAGAAACAAAATGGACTTAGGTGTCTAGACCACACTCATCATTGTTTTTGTTTACAGCTTTAGCGAAAAATATTTATGGTTAAAATGGAATTTGGTCGTATGGTTAAAAGTTAATAACTATAATATAATTTATGTTTATCTTTGTATCATTTTTAGTGATTTAGTCATAAAACAAGTTTGTCAAAATTAAGGAGTATTATATATGTGAGATAAATGTATGGTGATAAGTAAATCTTTGTTTTATAAACGATGGATATAATTGCTTATTGGTGGTAAACAGTTAAGCTGACCGACATCGCATCCACTAAATTTCCTTCATTTTAATACATATACAAACCTAAGTGGATAAATAGCGGTAAGACACATGCCCCATTAAAAAGTTGGTGTAGGTTCGAGTCTTGGATAGGGGCTTTTTTTTTTCTCTTTTGCTTAACATGGCATATGTTGGTACCGTAACAAGCCGAGTTAATACCAATTAGATTCTCGCCACGTTCCCGCGGCAACGCGCGTTGTGAATCCCACTAGTTATTAATAAACCGTGTAAAAAAGTGATTGCCAGTACTTTCCCCTTAGGTTTAAACTCATTAATTATTAACCCATCATTGTGGGCCAACAAATAATTAACCCACTAAGCATTAGCCCATAAGGATAACTGGGTTAGACCCAACTTAATTTTCACCTATTTCACGGGCTCACTCTCTCACGACTCATATTCTCCACACAGGAAACTTAACTTGCATTATGTTTATATTCATTTACCTATACATGCTTAAATGGTTAAATCCATAACGAATATGTTAACTTGAGTGTTGAAGGCTCAAGGTATTGGGCATATGAGTAAATGCTTCATGAAGTCACAAAAACATCTAGGCGTAGCTAAATCTCGATCCTGCATAAATCGTAGACATGTTTACTTAAAAAAAAAGATGTGTGTGAAAGTATTAATGACAAGGGATGAACGTGCTTTTAAAATGGTTGGGTTTTATGACACTTATCTAGCATTCCGATTAGAGGATTTTTTTTTTTTTTTTTAGCGAATCAAATTCCAGGAAAGAAGAGATGAGAAAAGGGATACAAAACTTTGCTGCAATTTTCTTTTAAATTTATTTTTAACAGGCCGGATCAATGGTGAGTATTTTAAAGCTAGGGCTTTAGGCCCTCAATCCAATAAGGCCCTTAAATTTTACAGTTTTTTTTAATATATATGATATTTGCTTATAATCAAAATGACATATCTTTAGCTTAATATCTTTGCGAATCTTTTTTATTGTATTTTCGTGCAAATACTTATAAACTTACTATTACATTATCTTCATGTTTTTTTTAAAAAGGGCCCCCATTTTAGTATTTGCTTCATGCTTACACAAAGGTTAAGCCGACCCTAAAATTTGATATCAAATAACAAAACATTCATGGCCTTATATGGCCTACAACTAATGAGAGAAAAACGAGAACATGGAAAAAAAATAACTAAATTAAACTTCCTACCATCACCATGTGGATAATGTGCGCTATCCTATATTAGACAACAATGTAATTATGTTTAGTTGAAGGTTAATTATATAAATATTAGAAGGTAAATTATGTAACTTTGGGTATCATAAATACATCTCCCTTATAAGTTGTAACCTTCTCATTTTGCACATTTACAAGTACAAATCGGCATGAGTTTGTTGAGCGTCAATGTTTTCGAAACCGGTCCCTCTCTTATTTCACAATCATTTGTTCCCAAAACGATATTGGCATTTAGCTTTTTAGACAGTTCCCTATCTTATAAACGAATGTCATCCAGAACATCATCCAAAAAGTCTCTCTTTAAACATCTCTTTCATCGTCACCCTGATTATTCCCTCCTTCGCGCGTTTGGTTGCCAATGCTTTCCTCATTTATGATTCTACATTACTCACAAAATGGATTTATGATCCACATCCCATGTCTTCCTTGGCTACAGTCCTCAACATCATGGGTATCTTATGTCATTTTGTGCCAACTCTTCATATCCAACTTCCAACCTTTAGACATATTTTCTAACTTTACATTTCCTATTGATAATTCTCTTGAAAATCCACAACCACCAACTGAATCACACGGTCCTCCAACATTGAAATCTAATCTTACGCCTCCCTCCTCTCCTCCCACTACCTCCCTACCCAACAACTAACCTCGTTGACTGTAGCCAACCAACATCCGAAGTGGCGTCAAGCCATGGCTAAGGAAATTGAAGTACTTGTTATAAAATGAGTTCCACTTATTTCCAATGCCAATGTTATTAGCTATAAGTGGCTCTACATTATTAAGAGGTATCAATGCGGCAATGTCACAAGATACAAAGCTCACTTCGTTGCCAAAGGGTTTTGCCACTATCCGGGCATCAATTTCAATTAAACATTCAGTCCAGTGGTCAAGTCTACCGCTATTCGTGTAGTTCTCTCTCTAGCTGTTACAAAGCTGTGGCCTCTCCGCCAAAATGATGTTCAATATGTATTTCTCCATGGAAATCTCACATAAATAGTTTCATTCGGCAGCCACAAGATTTTGTTGATCCCAAACACTCGGATGACATTTGCCGCTTGGAAAAATCCCTATATGGTCTTAAACAATCACCACGAGCACGAGAGGATTCACCATATATATTCTCGGATGCTGCATGGACTGGTTGCCTAGACGACCATCGATCATGAGAAGAATTCGCCATAAATGGGTTCCAACCTTATCGCCTGGACCGCATGAACACATAAGCCAGTTCAATATCCTCCACCAAGTCTAAATATAAAGCCATGGCCAACACAATGGTTGAACTCTAATGCTTTGAAGCTATGTTAAAAAAACTTGGAACAAACACAATTTTTCTTCCAACTCTCTAATGTGATAATCTTGGTGCTTCGAATTTCTCCAAAAATCTTGTCTTCCATGCTAGAACAAAACATGTTGAAGTTTACTTTCACTACGTTCAAGAAAGGTGTTGAAAATAATAATACTTTGTCTCAATTTTATTACTTTACATATCTATCTCATCATTTTGCATAAGATGATTATGCAGGTGTTGGCTAATGTGCATTTGTAGCTGTGTAGCAGACTATGGTCCATTAAGAAGATATTGGGCTTGTTATAACACTTGATATGGGCTTAGGAGTCATGAAAGTCATCAGCCCAAAATCTCTTTATCATCAGCCTATCTAAAGAAGTCGGTGTACAAGCTAAGTTTATAAAGAGGCAACAACTCATTCTCATAAGAATAATTGTCCATTCTCACAATATATATCTGCTCCTCTTCAATAAGAAAAAGGGGCGATTAGGGTTAGTCAAGAGCATCAACATCAAAGGGTTTGCCAGTTGGTGTTTGATCATCTAATTATTATCTCGTGAAGTGTTCTTCTTTAACTCTCAATCGCTTCTTCAACACAGTTCTCTCTCTTGGTATATCAGAAAGTTCCTCTCTGGAGTTAGGATTTCTGGTGTATTATCTAGGTGACCTTGTTGGTCGTTCATCTGTGTATTCGTCTGTATTTGTCTATCTCTCATCTTCTCGATACTCTCGAGCAGATTAGGGTTCTTGGTCTTGGTATTTGGTTGATTATCATCCTGTGATAATCTTGGTGTAATCGTCTGCGTACGATCTATCTTCTTTGGTCTGTAAGTATTGTACTATTGTTATTACTGAGTGAACCATATGATCTAAACAATCATTCGGTTCATATTATCAGTTGATTTAGAGTCTCATCTATTGTTGAGACTCAAGGTATTTGGGGGGTAAAGTTTTGGTTTGGGTTAATAAGATTTTGTCATGTTTTTATCGCCTACATCTGTTGTTGTCTTGTATCTTGAGTTTGTGTTGGCTCTATAAGTGTTTGTTGAGTTGTTTGTGTATGAATCCCTAAGTTTTGACAAAAGGGTTGCACAAGGAAAACTAAAAGTTCAGTTCATATCTATAGAAGATCAAATCTCAGACATCTTCACAAAACCTCTACCTACTCATAGATATACATTTCTACGATCCAAGCTACAGGTCGTTCCCCGATCTTAGCTTGTAAAGGGATTAGATAACAATGCCATTATGTTTAGTTGAAGGTTAATTATGTAAACATTAAAGGGTAAATTATGTAGCTTTAGGTATTGTAAATATTGTAACCTTCTCATTTTGCTCATTTATAATACAGGTCATAATTACACACAGTTAAAGGTGTTTTACTTTGTGTAGCATATTTGTTTGCATGTATCACATTATCAAGCTTGGATTCGAGCCAATATAAAGAATTTGTTAGTTGGTGATATGAAGGTAGAGCTTAAAGAACAACCGTTGACAAGCTAGTTTCTGAGTTAGTCAATTATTCAGGATAAGCATGTGTATATACGTATTCACATTACATGAGCAAATTCATTCAAATTAAGTAAATAAAAACTTCATATAGATGGTGACATAGAGTCTACCCTCTATGGACATTATGAAATATTAAAAGAGTGAAACCGATTTATAATGATGTACATCAATGTTTTATATCAACCAATTTTGTTTCACGTAACTTCTTTTATGACTTTGATTTTATTAAAAATGTTAAAAAGAAGTTTGAGTTGAAAATTTGGAATGTAAATAAAAAGATCATACGATATGGAAGGCTAGGAACAATTTTGTTTCTAACAACAATAAGATGGATGCCGCGGGTGTTGTGCAAAAGACCAAAATGCTTGGGTACCTTTGGATCAAAAGTAGAGCTAAGAAAGTTCAGTTAGGTGAGGATACATGGAGGCATGGAGGAGTTTCATGTTTGTTTTTGCTTTGTTGTGTTTTGCCCATTGATTTTGCCTTCGTCTAGCCCCTTGCTAGACGTTTTTGTGCTTAATGAATTGTTGCCTTTAAAAAAGACTAAATTTCAAGTTTTGTCATTTATCTTTATACCAAGTTTCAATCCATGTTCTTTGCCTATAAAATTGATGAGTTTTGTACTTAATGTTTCAAAATCTTGTACGGTATGTCCTTTGACACTAACCCAATTAGTTTTTATTCGCTAATAAAGTTACACAAGGGTAGCTTAGTCTTTCTCTCTCTCTCTCTATCTCCTTCTCTCTCGCTCTATATATATATAATATATATATGTGTGTGTGTGTGTGTCTTCCTTCTCTCTCCCAACCCTCACCCGCTAGCCACCGCCACCACCACATGTTGCCCATCTCTTCTTCTTCCCTGTTTTCTCTCTCAGACTCATACAACCAACCCTCCACGACTGTTAAGCACCCCTAACCCTAACCACTGTCCACCCATTGCTATCTACCACTCCCCACCACATACTCCCATCTTCTCTGCCATCAATCCCCGTATAAATACCCTAACTACTACCGTCTAGAACCTTTCACTACCTACCCTTCTTATAATCGATATAGCTTGAACCCCTATCGCACCTGAAACCCCCGTCCATCATCATTGCACAACCCCCACCACTAACCCTTCCCTCGATACCTTAAAACACGGGTGGTTTCTAAGGGTTCGGGCTAGTGGCGGTGACCTAATTCGCACCTGAAACCCCCGTCCTAATTCGGTCATTTTTTGTTTTCAATTAACGTATTTTTTTTAATTAAATGGGGAAGATTGCAAAACTACGCACATGACCCTACTTAATGAAAATAACTAATTGGATTAGTAATGAAGAACATACCGTGTAAGATTTTGAAACTTTAACTACAAAATTCATCAATGTTGAATGCAAATGACATAGGTTGAAACTTGGTACAAAGATAAACAACAAAACATGAATTTTAGTCTAAAAAAAACAAAACAAAAAAAGATCGGACATCTTGATTCTTGCTAGGTCTTTCAGTCTTTTACTAGTAAAAGTTTAGCAGCCGTTAAAAATAAAAAGTTGGGTGCAGGCATCACACATGTGTCGTTTGATAAAAGTAAGAGACGCATAGGTATTGGCGAAATGTTACCATGATCAAAATTGGGCCCACTAAAGTAATCAGTGATCTGTAATCATATAGTAATCATAACTTTTGATTACAGGAACTTTGAAGTTTGAAATACTAGTATTTTTTTTTAAATTTAACTAAATTATCTTAAGGATAGCATCGATGTATGGTGGTGTGGGTTTAAATCCTGTAAAAGGCATGTTTAGTGATCATTTTAGTCATTCGAAAAAAAAAAGAAATTTAACTAAATCGCAATATTCCTGTGTATCTTAAATAAAACCAAAAAAATAAAATAAATGAATAAAACAAATAAATAAAAAAGAAAAATATAATTGCATTATTTTTATAACAAGTAGATTGTGTATAATGGTTGTTCGTTGGATCTTCAACTTCTTACTGGTCTCTTTTGTTTTGAATAAAAGTGTTCAAAAGGTACATTTTATATACATTCGACAACGTTCAAATGTTCGTTAAAGGTGGAGGGAACGCCTTACCCAGTCACCCTGAGTTCAATCGAGTTTGGTCGTGTACTCTAGCTACATCGACGCAAGTGTCCAGGGTACTTGGACAAGTAGTGTTACAAGTTGTGGAACACGCGTGTGGAGGGGAAAGTTGAACCATTGCCAACAGCTATAAAGCAGTTTTACACCTACACCAATTTAAAAAAAAAAAACGTTTTCTACACTATATATAATCCAAATTTTACACTTTTTACCACATTCGTTTCTACTCTCTATATTAACACCGTCTACACTTTTATACCTAGATATTTAAAGGAAGGGCTCATCATAGCGAAAATCAGCACCCTCAAAGCCAACGAAATTTATTGTTTCATTTGGGTCTACTAGAATTTTATAAAATGTCTGTAAGATTATGGTTCAATGCTTAATTTTCCATTGATCCCAAAGGGTGTTTAAATACAAGATACAACTCTATCTCCTATTCTTGGAGATTATACACATGATGATTATCTATAAATAATTCAAAACAAATCTATCCTAATTATACAATAATTAGTATATATCTATTACACCCCCGCAGTCGAATCGGGAGGAAGACGAACGGTTAGACTGTTCCGAAAATCATCAAAGAGAACCTTGGGAAGACCTTTGGTAAAAATATCAGCAACTTGAAACCGAGACGGGATATGTAGAATCCGAACGAGGCCTTTCTTGACGTGATCCCGAACGAAATGAATATCGAGCTCAATGTGCTTTGTTCGCTGATGTTGAACCGGGTTCCCAGATAAGTAGATGGCGCTGATGTTATCGCAGTAGACAACAGTGGCCTGAAAGAGAGGATGCTGCAGTTCTAAAAGCAAATTCCGAAGCCAACAAATCTCAGCAACAACGTTGGCAACCCACGGTACTCCGCTTCAGCACTGGAGCGAGAAATAGTAGACTGACGTTTAGAAGACCAGGAGATGAGGTTGTCACCAAGATAGACACAATAACCGGACGTGGAGCGTCGTGTGTCTGGACAGCCTGCCCAGTCTGCATCTGTATAGGCCCGAAGAGACAGAGAGGTAGACGGTCGAAGATGAAGACCGTAATGCAGTGTGCCCTGTATATACCGAAGTATGCGTTTGAGTGCATTCCAATGCTCCACAGTAGGAGAATGCATATGCATACAAATCTGCTGAACACTATAAGATATATCGGGACGGGTGAAAGTAAGATATTGCAAGGCACCAGCGAGACTCCGAAAAGTAGTAGGATCCTCGAACAATGGACCGGAGGTAGCAGATAGCTTTGCCTGAGTATCAACTGGAGTAGCCGCAGGCTTACAAGAATCCATAGCAGCACGGTGGAGAATATCCTTAGCATAAGATGCCTGAGAGAGAAACATAGAATCACCGGTGCGAGTAACCGCTATACCAAGAAAATAAGTCAGAGGGCCCAAGTCTTTCATAGCAAACTCGCCAGACAACAGAGACATAAGACGATCCCGTAATGTGTCAGACGAAGTGGTCAAAATAATATCATCAACATATATGAAGAGATAAGCAAAATCACTACCATGATGATAAATAAAAAGTGAGTTATCAGTCTTGCTTTGAGAGAACCCCTGCAAAAGAACAAAATCAGTGAAACGCTGGTACCAAGCGCGTGGGGCCTGCTTGAGACCGTATAGTGATTTCTGCAAGCGGCACACATGGTCTGGAAAATCACGATGCCGAAACCCCATGGGTTGGTACATGTAGACTGTCTCATGTAAGTTCCCGTGTAAAAAGGCATTAGTAACATCAAGTTGATGTATAGGCCATGACTTTGAGAGGGCCAATGAAAGAACCGTGCGAATAGTCGCCGGTTTAACCACCGAGCTAAAAGTCTCCCCACAATCAACGCCAACCTGTTGGGTACGCCCATCACAAACCAACCGAGCCTTGTATCGCTCTAAAGAACCATCGGAACGAAACTTATGTTTAAAAAAGCCACATGCTGCGAATAACATTCATATCTGGTGACCGGGGAACCAACTCCCAGGTCTTAT
Organism: Ambrosia x helenae; assembly: GCA_030844895.1. Taxonomy (NCBI): domain Eukaryota; kingdom Viridiplantae; phylum Streptophyta; class Magnoliopsida; order Asterales; family Asteraceae; genus Ambrosia; species Ambrosia x helenae. Next base: position 44,283 of record JAUTDX010002210.1, read on the forward strand.
TTTTAATAAGAGCACTAAATTCATCAGTCATGGCTTTGTTCCATTCAGGAGTGGACAAGGCAACCTGAGGGTTTTTGGGTATGGGACAAGTGTCGAGGTGGTAAGGTTAAGGAATTGTTTTGGTTTGGTAATGCCATCCATGGAACGAGTGCGCATGAATGGGTGGGAGGTGGTACGGTGGACGAGGTGGGCTGCGGTATTGGGTCGGGGATGGCAGAAGGTGGAATAAGTGGTTGGGCCGATTGGGTGTTGGATGGGCCAGAGGGTAATGGGCTGGTAGGAGGTAAGGGCGGTGAGGCCTGGGAAGGTGAGGACGGGCCGGGGCTGGGTGGGGTTGAGTGAGTTGGACCGGTGGTGGGCTGTTGTTGGGAGTGGGAAGTAGGGGTAGTTGGGCCAGGCGGATTTGGGCCAGTGGAATGGGGCGGCGATGGGGGTAAATCAGGGGGAGGGTGTTGTGGAAGTAGGTGACGCCAAAAGGATGAGTGGAGGGGTGGTGCAATGTGGGTTGGACTGATTGGAGTTAGAGTGTTGGGCTTGATAGTTTTGGCCTGATTCAACACTGAAGCCCACTGTGCTTGTGTCCAAGCTTGGGGAAACACTATGTAGGGGTTGGGAGGATTGTTTGTGGGGAACCCCTGGCGGCCGCGAGGCTTCTGAGAAGAAGACCGATTCCGACCGGTGTTCCGAGGTTTGTTCTTGCCACGGGATTGAGACTGGTCAGGCGCTCCACTGGTGGCAGCAGAGGACGGCGCACCCTGCACGTGGAGGGCCGTGGCAGTGTTGTTAGACGCGACCAAGGAATTGGCGACCTTTCGCGTCTCATTCATACACAGCTGAGAGCGGACTTCAAAGAAAGACGGTAAGGGTTTGGTGTTTTGTAGGATGGTCGCAATACTCTCATATTGCTCGGGTAGGCCGGCTAAGGTTTGGAGAACCAACTGTTGTTCATCGATGGGAGCATCGACGTTGGTCAATTGGTCGGCAAGGAGTTTAACCTCCTGGCAGTAGGCTGCCATGGAGGGGAAGGTGTCGAGTCGGGTAGTCGCTAGTTTTTGTTTGAGGTGAAGTGCTCGAACTCCTTTGTTGTCTTGAAACAAAGACTCCAAAGTTGTCCAAGCGGTGTAGGCGGTGGTATTGGGTTTAAGCACGTTTTGATAAGGTCGGAGAGATGGTGCCATAAATCCATTGAAGAACAATGGCATCCAACCTCTCCCAAGAGTCGGGTGAAGGTGGGAAGCGGTTTGTTTGGCGGCGTCAGAGGAGGTTTGGGCAGCGGGTAGGGGGCGTGGTGAGAGGTGGTGAATGACCAAGAAACGCGGTGCAGTGGATGCGGAATAACTCAGACCACATCAGGTAATTAGTGGCTTCGTTATCCAGGTGAATAGGATGTAGGCTTTGATGTTCGACACCACCGTAACGGCGGGGTGAAGCTTTGGTTCGGCCATAGGAGTGATCGGCAGCAGGTAGAAGGGAGAGTGGAGGGAGCGACGAAGAAGAAGAGAGGTAGGGACCGGGTATTAGGCTGATACCAATGTAAGATTATGGTTCAATGCTTAATTTTCCATTGATCCCAAAGGGTGTTTAAATACAAGATACAACTCTATCTCCTATTCTTGGAGATTATACACATGATGATTATCTATAAATAATTCAAAACAAATCTATCCTAATTATACAATAATTAGTATATATCTATTAATGTCTCTTTTGAATTATTCTGTATAATAAAGTGACCTAAAAAGTAATATAAACTATCACAGAATTTTAAAACCGAGACGACTGGATAGTCGACCCAAAGACACCAAAGAATTCGTATCCTTGATTGCGTAAAGTACAACCCACCAAAGCTTCAATAAATGCTTCACAATTCATAGGACCCAGAACAAAAGTCATACCACTTAATATGCCAAAATGTCATAAATATCCCTGGTATCACGGATAAGTTTAGGGGTGTTTTTTATTCAAAATTTTGAAATTAAAATACACGGGTGGCATATTACGCCAAATAACTTGAGGCGATGAGCTGCCAACCCAATCACGCTTTTATATTCTATCAATTATTATCCACTTTTTCAATATATAATTATTTATTATTAACAAAATCAACTTTAATTAGAAAACTTCAAAAATCATAACATTCAGTTATCTGTCTTGTACAAACAGACTAATATATATTTCATACGTTATATACAATTACAATCTATGATAGTCATATATAACCGAACAATAACACAAAATAAGAAGAGTCAAATTCACTACATTCTAAATGCATACATAAACTTTAATTTTAGTTCTTAGCATTTGCAACTTTATAAACATTACATTATATTAAAGGAACACTTCATAACGTGTGTTTTTACACTACTTGTTGGCTCAGCCAGTGTTTTTGGCTGAGCCGCCCCCTCTCTAAACTTCTTATAAATATCCCCATTGTAAAATTCACGAGTCCTGACCACCAAAAGCATGAAGCTAAACCACCAAAACAACAAACGCAAGCCAATATAATGAATGACAGCCTAAACAATGGTTACCCATACAAAATCAGCTCTTAACCGCACCATGGGTTAACCCTTTCTTCGCGAGCTCCTTCTTTGCTTCTCGATCATACAAAGGCCCTGTTAATAATACATTCAAGATATATGTCCCTAACGGACTCCCTAACTGCCCACAATTGAACAATGTCGAGTAGTATTTCAAACCGAAAAAGCTCAGAAATGATGGCAAAAATCAAGGGAAGTTGCGCCCCAAATGAAAAACCAATGATGATGGAACCACATAAACCGATCCAGGTATTGGAAACGCGATCATCAAAGGGCCAACACACGACGAAAGAAACAGAACTAACGAAAACATCAAAGGTCTGGGAACTTGTACTTCACTAGCAGGATTTCCGACACGAATCCGGAAAAGATCCGACCAAAGTAATTCCATATACTCACTAACGAAACAAAGGTTTTAATGGTTTTTTGCAGGATACCCTAAAGATTCCCCAATCTGTCCCATATTATCCACTGCTGTTAAACTAGTTCCAGCCCACAAAAGTTAAAACAAATAGAATCAACATATCTGTACTCAAAAGTGCTTGTAAAATACTATAATCCTCCCCTCTTTCAGGCTTGTTCAAAAACACATTCGCAAAACAAGATTCTGATTTCCCTTTCGTTTCCATTGGTAACGGATTTATCAATTCTTTGGTCGTGATGTAGAACAACCACGTTATCGATTTTAACCTCAGGCACACTAACTAATTGCCGATTATTCTGCTTCCATATGTTCAACTCCTCTTTAACAGATATAAACAACGGAACAAAAAGCAAGAATATTACAACAGACGCACTCCAGCGTAAGCAGCTGTGGAAAACGTAGCTAGATTTTGCGCAATA
>JAUTDX010002211.1:0-42177 GCA_030844895.1 Ambrosia x helenae
ACCAATTTAATTAAACATAAACATGTTTACAACTCGCAAACTTGCCCACCCATCAAACCCATCCGACTCATTTAGATAAAATTGTTAAAAACAACGGGCTGTGTTTAGGAAACTTGAATTTAAGGGTGTCCCGATTATGGTCTATGATCACTTTTAGACAATTATATATATTAGTCTTGTTGCCAATGATGGCCAGCCCAGCTGGTCGGAGGTGGGGGGGGTTTACCACCATAGGTGGGTTCCCGCCCGAGGAGGTCACGGGTTCGAGTCCCACCAAGTGCATAATAATTATGCGGCTGGCAAACGTTGCAGCAGGGGGGTTCGAACTCGCGCGGGGTGCGTTAAACTCTAAGGTGTTGCTCCGTTAGGCTGTCAAAAAAAAATATATATAAGTCTTGTTACAGTTAAGCAACCCATGCCTACTCGATTAACCCCAAACCGACCAACTTAATACAATTGCTAACGTTAAATTTAAAAACTTTACCTAGTTCTGCAGCCGCCATCCTTTATGTATATATCTTGTCCGTTGTTTGAAAATTTTCTCATATCGGTTAGTTCATCATACCAAACAAACAACCAATATTATCTTTGATGTCCAAAGTCGTATAAGCCGTTGCAATTACATTCATTTCTACATTTCATTTCACATTGCTCCAATGTCATATTCATGTCAAAACCATGACTGTCTAGCATCAGGTAACTTCAAGATGAATACTTCCTAACCCGTCTCCAGCACCACAATCCAACGGTTATTTCCTTCGACATCTCCCGTCCAATCCGAAATATCCCATTGATCAGGCATTTTAGGTGTGTAAAACCTTTCAAACACTCACATGCCGGAGACTGCTCAATGTCACAGTTCCATAAACCCCACACAACGCGTATCGAAACACAATTATCAACCGTTGGTGTCATGTAAAGAACCATCCTTGGGTTCTATCAATCCAATTCCACCAGCTCATATCTCCTAACGGACTTAACGACAATCTACTAAGAACTGACGCATTAATCAACTAAAATCAGAATATGTCTCTACTTCATTTGAAACATACCTTACTGTGAAAATCGGATTCGGCCTCATATACTTGGCATCCAGTAAACCCGAGACCGTTCCATATTCCAAGCCTGAACTGGATCACATCTCCATTCTTTTGAAATATTTGTGGGAACCCATTAAAATCCATATACACCATATACGGACCTGGAGAAGGATCATCAACACTCTTCCATGATGTAACATTTTCTCACACACCCCTTTCTAGATTCCTTCCAATCTTATACCAGGTAGAAAGGTATTAGTAGGATGATCAAAACTCTGCCAAATGTAATTCTCCAGGTTGTCGTCGTTATCGTTGAAAACAATAAGATTTCCACTATCAAACAATTTAGCAACTGGAATTTGGTGGCTCCGAATGTATCCGATGACCAAATGGTCCTATTTGTGGATGTATCGCGAAGCACCAATATTCCATTGGGCTTTAGAGTTAGCTCACCGATTTGTTTTTGATTGGAGTCTTTCTATTAGCGACCAGGCAATGGTACCCGCGGCTAAGCGTTTGTACCAAATGCCTAAGTACCGGTTTTCTCGGGCTAAGAACCCGGCTAAGCGTTTGGGTATAGTTGCCGGGCTAAAGAACCGAGCTCGAAGGTTTCTTGGGCTGAAACAATGGTTTGACCATCTTTGATGGCTTCATTTACAGCTATTGTGTCTGTTGCTATGATTGAAACAAATGGATCTAGTAAAAGAATGAAAAAAAGTAAGCATATGTGGATTGCAGCATTTGTTGAGGTTGAAATCCTGATAATTTTTCTATGGTAATTTAAATTATTGAAGATTTGATGTTGCTTTCAAATTATTCAAAAAGTGGCTTACAGATTTCAACTAGCGGGCCGGCCAATTTATTTTTGTATGGGAATGAAGGCTGCCCATATATTTATGATATATTAAAATATTAACTAGTGGCAGGTTAATTGTTATGTATGAATAATGGATCGTGGCTGTTGATTGATCTGGGAATAATATATAAAAAAATTATTTAACATTTGTTTAGATTATAAAAGAAGAAACGAAAATTGTTCTTGGTGACTTTCGTTTGAAGCATAAAAATATATGTAAACTTAGAAAACCAAAATTTTTTGTCTAAAAAAAACAAAAAAACTTACTTTTTTTTAACGCAAGCTAAACATCATCTGAACTACTAGTGAGTTAGCACTGGATAACTGGGCAAACCAAGTCCACCAAGCACCAATTCGGAGGAAAACCTGCCGTCCGAAGGACCAATGCGGTTAAAACGCCTCTGGTTCGGATTCGAACTAAATACCAAATGTCACACCCTGACCGGGAGGGCATGGACGAAATCACAGATTGATATAACATTCACATAATGTATGCAAAAATGAAGTACTATGAAATAACTAAGCTTTTATTTTGAGAGAATTCACTTTCTTCATCTGACCGGTTGTCCATACGTCATAGAGTTTGAACTGGAACCTTGACATTCTCTCACTTGAGATTTTATCTGCTCCACTTCTTTATTCCTCTGAACTCTCCGAAGAGTCTAAGGATTCTTCTTCATCCTGAAGTCTTGTAATCCTTACACACCCTTTATCCACATGTTCAAACGATGCTTTGACTAAAACTGTATTTGATAGATCCTTGTTACAGCTTCATGTTTCCCTCTCCCGGCATTTGGATAATAAGAAATCTAATGCATAATATGAAATTCAAGCCAAAAACTCAATATTATGGTAAAACCTAAAAATATCAAAAACTTTAACAATTGCTTTGAAAAACTCAGTTCTGATGCTAATCAACTATAACAACACGCATGATATTGAGCCTTAGCTCTGATACCACTTGTAGGATATATAGTGATTCTATAAAAATTGATTATCGTGCGCGTATCCGGATCAAAGGCGTAATCAATGATTCGGTTAGTTGTTATAGGTGTTAAGATAATGTTTAGAGAGATATTGAAAAGATTAGAACACGCACAAAATCAACACACACACATGGGAAGCACCTTGATATAATATGTAAAAGTTACAAATGAAGAGCTTGAAGACCATATTTATTAGTCTTGTTTCCTACGCCTGGACCCTTCCAGGTGTAGGACTCCATACGCTTAGGACCCTTCCAAGCGTAGGACCCCATACGCCTGGACCCTTCCAGGCGTATGGAGTCCTCTAGGAGTATGACTCTCATACGCCTGGGAAGGTTTACAAAAGTTACCGACGATGTGAAAATGTCTAAATGTTGCCAGTAGACCATTAAACACTATATAATCATGCCTACGACTAATATAGACCTATCACTAGTTGGGGACATACATGAAGTGCACTAAACATTCATCAACTACGATCGTCTTTCATCTAAACTTGGGGCACGTAGAAACTAAATGCTCACGATCGCCATACATAAAACATGATCTATATTCCTCAAACGTAGTAGATTCACCAGCTCTTTCCTTTTTATCCCTTGACTTGGACACACTACGTAGATGTTCATAGGAACTTGGTTATCAAGACATTTGCTTTGCAAATTTATCTCAGGTTTTCCACTATTTTCACAGTCTACTTCGTTAGTAGGCCTCACAATTGAGTCACATGTTTGTTGGGATTGGTGTTGTGCCCAACTGTGAAGGTGTTCACATGAACTTGGTTATCAAGACATTATCATTAGGTTTTCCATTGTTTTCACAGTTTACTTCGCCAGTTGGCCTCACAAATAGAGTCACATGTTTCTTGGGATTTGTGTTGTGATCTGGTTTGAGGTAGGATGAGTGTTCTTCTTTTGATTAACTTTTTCATTTTGTTTAGTTGATTTACCCTAATCCACCTTGGTTTTTCCCTTCCTAGATTTGTCATTTTTAAAGAAATTGTTGATTCCTCCCAAAACTTAATAGGAAGTTCTTCATTAGAACCTTTCATTCTGAAGAACACTTTTATCACCTCCTAACCCTAAGAAGGTTGTACTTTCATGTCTGGATCACACCAAATGTGATTTTCAAAAGGAATATCCATTTTCTTAACCGATACACTCTTCTTAGGTTCCTCGGGTTCATCATTAGAAACATCCATTTCATAGACACTCACAACTTCTGATTTATCAACATTGTTACTCCTACCAAACATTGATCTCACATCGGCTTGATGTAGATCACCAACACTTGTAATGTTAGCCTCTACAACAGCAATTTCCTCCTTGGGTATGATATCCAATGTGTTGTTTTTCAAATCTTACAAGAGGAGGACATTGCCTGTACACGGGGCTAGTGTGAGAATCCTCCTTATCAGGTGTATCAACATGTGATCAAGCACATAGTTGCAATTTAGATAGCTCTCAACCTTGTTAGTTATCTTTTCATAATAACACTTAACTATTGCCAATTGTTTCTTAGTATCTTCCAACTCATTTATGTAATTATTAATTGCAATTTGTTTGTAATAGTTTTTGATAATTCAGAGACATCCTTTTTATAGGTTTCAAATGTGCTTTTAAAACCTATTTCATTCTTTCTCGTGACTTGATTTGACTGTTGGTAATTTGCTAACTCACAAGCTAGATTATTCTTATGTTCTAATAATCTTTTAATTCTATATATCAATTATCCCATTCAGAACACTTAGAATTAGATGTGGGAAGAAGTACTAACCTTGGTTGACAATTCAGTAATAGCCATTATAGCAAAATGAGTAGCACATTTCTCATCTCCAAAGTCTTCATAAAATTTGGCTTTTCTATATTCTGAATCATAAGGAAAGATCTTTGGCTTTTTATGAAAATCAGCTTCCGCTAGTAGCTGATCCACATTTGCATCTAGACTTGAGTCACAATCAGAATTATCTTCGGAAGAAATGCTATAAGAAATTTCAGATTCTTGGACATCACTTTCAACAGCAGCATATGCATACCTTCAATTTCTTCAACATAGCATGTTGCACCACCCTGTGGAGCCTCTACTCCCTCCAATTGAAGATTCCAATTGAAACCATCATCAACTTGAATTACAAGTGCTCTACCTGGATTGTAGTAAGCTGGAGCAGTCTGGTTTTATTTATTTTTTTTACGAAAACAATGGCTCGTTCAGTATTTCTGTTACGTTGTTTATGAGCTTGCAGTCTTTGGTTTTGATTGTGCAGTTGTTGTTGTTGAAAGAATTATGATTGCCCTGTGTTTGGGCTTATCACATTCACAAGCAAAGCGGCCTTTTGACACCACAATTGTAGCAGGTGACCTTTGCTTTATCAAACCAAGTTGGTGTTACGTGGATCAATACATCCTTTCGATCTGTCCAATCCACCAAATCCATCATTTTTTAGTTGAGCGTTCCCGATTTGACCAACAATAAGTCCTCTTTATGAAGATACCAAAGTCGATAGAAGTGCCATGTGTTCTTTGGAAACTTCCACCGGAACATTCTCAAAAACCAATGAATTTTGTTGAGTGGGACTTGTTCAAGATGAAGATGCGCCCACACAGCTTAGAGTAACTTGAGTTGGGGCTGCCAGTGAGCATATGGGTTTACGCCGTATTAAGTCAATGGGTTTGATAGTGGTGGAACCTATGTAGCACCGGGGACGGGTATGAGACCAGGGTACGAAGACGGGAAAACAGCTCGGGGTGTACAAAATGCTCGCGGCTCGAAAAATGCTCGAAAAAAGCTCGCTCGAAAAAGCTCGTTTTGTTATTGAGTCGAGCCGGCTCGATTTGTAATCGAGCCGAGCTCGAGCTAGCTCGAGCTAGGGGTCTTGGCTCGTGGCTCGGCTCGATGGCTCGACTTGGTGGCTCGATAAACATCTTTTATATACTTAATAATACTTTTAATTAATCAATAAAATATGAAAAATAATAGAACAAAAAACAAATTATACAAATAATACTTTTAGTATGCGTTTCATTCATTAAAATATTAGAAAAATAAAAAATATACATGTATATGTGTAATTTTATTTTTATTTTTTTTATTTTATAAATATTTTAAAAAAAAAATAACGAGCTGGCTCGAACCAGCTCGAGCTCGGCTTTTCAGCTCGACCAAAAAAAGCGAGCCCAGCCGAGCTGGCTCGTTTAAGTTCGAGCTCGAGCTTAGCCTGGCTCGGCTCGGCTCAATTACACCCCTAGAAACGGCAAAACTCAAAAATCCTAAGTACAGGTACGGCATTGAGACAGCAATTAAAAAAATAAAAAATATATATTAAATAAATTACAAAATACTATTGATGTAAAGTGTAACTTCAAAAAAAATACATCTTTCAAAGTAATTAATTATCAATAATCAAATCGTTTTCAAAATCTGGTTCATCTAACGAGAGATCAGCAACCTCTAAAAACCCTACATCTTCCATAGAATCAAAAGCATCTCCAGCCACATCCTACATCTTTACATCACATTTGGATTCCTTGACAAAAGTCGAAGATTATTGTGGATGTAAACCAAGTCTTGAGCACGACTTGTAGTCAACTTATTCCTTCTAAGCGAGTGAATAAATGCATAAGTACTCTAGTTACGGTAAGCACAAGAAGAAGAACTAGGTTGTCCAAGTAATCTGAAAGCCAAAGTATGGAGAAAAGGAGTTTGAGCACCAAAGTTAACCCACAGGTCTTGGGTTCTATATTAGCCCTATGTGAAATGCTTGTTAAATCCTAAAAAGGACAACTCTTCATCGAAAATATTGCATACTCATCAAGCACTTTGCTATGTTCATCATCATTTGGAAACAACCTTCGAAAACAATTCCCCCTCTCGGTTGAAATTTCTCCATCCCTATGTGGAGCAATTCTTTTAGAATCCTCAAGTAATCATGCATCACTATAATATCTACAACATTCAAAAGTCAAAACATAAGTACATAATAGAAATCAAGCAGATAGTATAAAATCATATACCTTGGATTTAAAGAGTGAGCTAAACAATGTAGGGGGGTGTTATTCTTCGACCATCGAGCCTCTAAAATATTATGCACAACATCATAAAAGAGACTTTTTGAAGATTTCGGACGTTTTTCTTTCTTGTAGATCTCAATCTTCACTCAATCATCGAATCCCACATCTCATACACCAAGTGTAAACGTGGCTTGTGTCTGTCACAAAATCTAATCATATCATTATAGGTCCAGTAAAACTAAGAATATATGATACTTTTTTCCACCATTCATAATCCAAAATCTTATCTTTAACAAAGTTTGCTTTCACAGTGTCATCTTCTCTATAAGAAGACCATTCTTCGCTTTTGACCATAGCTTGAAGACCCTTTTTTGATAAGTTTCAATCTTTAAGCATCACAATGATGGAGGAAAAGCGAGTATCGGCAACCGAAAGCAGTCTAAGAGGAGTAAACTTGGTGAAAATCAAGAGTCTCATGTTATGGTTCATGATGAAATTTTTTATTGCAAATGCATCTTCATGAACTTCTCTTATCCATTTGCACTCTTCAAATGTTGTTTCATTTGTTTCCACATTCCTCGGTGAACAAATGTTCTTCAAAGCAAGATTAAGTGTATGAACAACACATGGTGTCCAATAGATGTGAGGAAACTGACTCTCTACAATCTCTCCAACCGCCTTAAATTTTTCTACATTGTCAGTAATGATTTCCACAACATTTTGATGACCAATATCATCGATGACTTCTTTCATTAAATCATCAATAAGAAAATCTATCTTTTACTTGTCCAAAACAATTCACTGCCATTAGAAACAAAGGACCATTACCTAAGGTAGCCATGAAATAGATTAGAGGCTTTCTTGTAGGATCACCACTTCCATCACTCACAATAGTTACACCTTTTTCTTTCCATGTAAGCCTAAGTGGCTCCAAAAGCCTGTGAACATTTTCTTTTTCTTTTTGTAGTAAGATTGTTCTGAGCTTACTATAACTGGGAGGTACATAACCATCAATTTTGTTAGCAGCAAACAGAAAAGCCCTGTGATAATGTGGATTTTTTGCAAGATTAAAAGGTAAACCTCCAGTATAAAACATCCTTGCTATTTCTTGATCTAGTTGGTCCCTAATTTCAACCCCAAAAGCTTTTTCAAGAGGTGTCGAAAGACCTATATAAACAAAACATTTAATAAAGTCAAATTAACATGTAACATGTAACACTTACACTTATACCAAGCAAGATTGCACATAAAACACTACAAAGATTACCTTTAATACCAAGCAAATGTGCCCTAACCCTTGAATAAGATCCTTGTCTAATTTCACTGCAAAAGTTGCACTTAAATTTCCAAGTTCCTCATGCACCTTGCTTTTCAATTTTAGGCATAAGGTCCGACAACGGAGGTTCTTCGTATAATGTATTTGATGATCCTTGTGTTTCTTGAGAAGCCATAATAGCTAGTTTATCAAAAATAAAGTGATCAATTATCATAAGCTATTATTCAAAAAAGTAACTTTAAACAAGTTTCTACATAATCTGGAAAAATAATAAACAAAGCAAATATATTGTACTCTATTATTATAATTATATATATTATTATAAAATAAATATAAACAAACAAACAACTACAAACAAGTTTTCTAGATTATACGATGTCACCACATATTATAAATACAAAAAAAAAAAAAAAAAAAACAAAGTTCATCACCACCACATATTATAAAATAAAGCATACAGTGACCACTTAGCTTATCTATACATATAATAAACCAAAACCATTTTAATGACATGGCACTCAAAGAGGCATTCTCCTTCTTTAGTGTGTCATGTGTCATCCCATGTGGCTTTGAGATATTTTAGGAAATTTTTTTTTTAAAAAATTGGATTTTTTTCTCTTATGTTTCCTCTCATAATTTTTAAACGTTAATATCTTTTATATACGAGATTTTTTAAAGAAAAAAATTACACCAAATTAACGAGCGTTTTATTGTCTTTCCAAGGAATACCATAGTGCTATATAAAAAACGGAGAAAAAAATGACTATTTTTGTGGGGTTTTGTTCATACAGGAAAAAAAAAACACAAAGTGTTCAAATAAATCATTAATCATGTATAGGCAAGTCACTAATTATACCCGAAGCTTTCTTGCATGTAACTGTAAAACAAATCATTCTATTTCATATGTAAAATTAGTATGTCATATTAGATTTTTCAACCCCGGGACGTTCTCGGGGTATAATCTAGTTATAATAAATAAATACAAACAAGTGAACAAGTTTCAATCTTTCATCACCACTTCACCATCACCATCACCACACATTCACCTCAAATAAAAAAAAACAACGAAACCCTCCGGCAAAGAAAGAACGCCAGCAGAGGATGAAGAACACTTATAAGTTTAGCGCAGAATGATGATGAAGAACGATTGATGATGATGAACCATCGATGATGATGTTGACAAATCGGTCAGAAGACAGTTGGACTTGATCGTTGATGATGATGATGAATAGGCTGATGATATATAAAGAGTGCTGAATTAATTTGAAGGTTTTTTTAATGGGCCAGATAAGGAATACAAAGAGTTTAAGCCCCAAAAATATTTGGAAACGTACCAGAAACTTCGCATCAACCGTCCCCATCTTCGGAAGCTTCTCGGAAACGTTTCGTCGCCGTTCCACTGCCGTTTCCGTCCCCATGGCGCTTCAAGAGCGGGTACGCCACCTTATCTCACATCCCGTGCATCATTGGGTGGAACAACTGTCATTAGATAGATGTGATCAAAAGTATAAACTGATTTTTGAGTCATGTTAGAAACAAATACCGTTTGAGGTTTAAAATTTGAAACAGAAGAAGCTGAAGTAGTGGCACCATAATAGATATCTGGATTCTCTGGAATGAAGGCCTGATTCAATTTTTTTGATTTCATCAAATTCCTTGTTCTCCAGCTTAATCACAAAGACACTGATAGTGAATATATCAAACGTGTCCGTCTCTCATTGTATTTTCAGAATTTGACTCCAATGGCTAGACAATGCATCTGCAAAACATTCAACAAGTTCAACAGAAGAATAAAAAATCACCATATTTGTACATTTCTGACATCAAATGATAATATCAGGCAGTTAAGTGTCTCAAAGACTCGTTCCCAATAGCAGTAAAATTTCATAACTCTTTTCGTAGTTGATCACTCTTTGTCTTCCTGGTGTGTTCATTCGCATCATTGCATTTAGCGAAAGCCATCCAAAGCATCTGAGGGGTGGGGGGGGGGGGTTGCTTGGGTAAGAGCTGCGATCGCCTTCAAGATGTAAAATATCTTTGGTTCTTTAAGCATTCAAGACTCGAGTATTTAACGTGCTTAGATATCAATTTCAAAATCTAAAAATCAATAAAGTTTCCTTTTTTGGGCAGGTTAATAACAATAATTCAAATCACGTCAAATCATCATCTAACGCATGTTATCCATCTTAAATAATCATAACATCATCATACTAAAACATCATGCAAGTTCCAACATCATAGTTCTAAGGTCTAGGGTTTACACAAATCAAGGTTTTTGCTAGAACATGCACCATATGCTTTTATATATAATTATCTCATCATCAAGACCCATTATAATTACATGTTACTTGTTTACAGACCATTACTAGTGGGTTTACCCGCGCGTTGCGACGGGATCCAAAAAAACTTGTAATACTCTAGCAGTTTTCCCACCGCGCATTGCAGCGGGTAAATCCTGTCGACAAACATGTATTCCTTAAAGTTTGGTTCGTATTGGTCGACTTATGGTATAAAGTTCGAAAAAAAATGATATGGGGAGCGTAGTTCTTGACACACAGTCATTGATCAATTAAAGCAACACCAGAATTTGAGAGGAAAATCCTTCTAGGAAACAAATTTTACCTGGCAAATTCAACTTTAGTGTCATAAAGATCCAATACACATACTTGTAAATTAAAAAACACAAAGATGTCAAATAAGTATCAAAATCATTAAAGCATTAGTTCCAAATTAGAAGAGGGTAATTTTTCACAGAACTCTTGAACCCAAACTTAAAAAAACAACCTCGAGTATTTACAGTTGCGATGTAATTGATTGTAAGATGTCTTATTTGATCATTTATGTTTCTTATTTTATTTACATAAGTGAGTCGTAGTTGTAATCTTATTCTTTGTTTGTAATGCTTTTATTAACACGACAAATATTATTTTTCCCATGAATTGGCCCAACCAAACTGCCTATCGAACACACTTATGCGATACACAGTCACAATTTGCCAACCGAACTTCCCATCGAACACGCCAATGCGATATATAGGTGTGATATTTCAAACTTCACATCGGGCTCGGATTGTTTTGCCATCCCCTAATAATGTTAGGATCTATAAAAAATGAAAATTGCCATTAAAGCTCTAATGTTATCATTCAAAGTAAATTGAGAAAAATTTGTAATTTATTTTTAAAATTTCAAGTGAAATCAACAAACTTCAAATTTATGCTCAAATGATGATATAGGAATGCATGACTGTGAACACCAATTATAATCTAAGTTGTCAAAGGTGCACGCCAAGGTCAGCTCAACGCACCATATGAGTAGTTAACTGAAAGACACGGTTTCTAGCTCTTATGATTGTGCTTATTAACCTTGACAAGATAGATTACAATATAAATCTTTCACACACATCACTATCAAATGTCAATAAGCTGGGATTGGCTTCCCTCTCCTTATTGTAAACCATGCGGGTAAAACGAAAATGACAATTGGAAACGAATATCACGTTATAACCGTAGAAGAAAATAAGTGTACTTTAGAGAATATAACACAAACTAAAATATGTATGTACATGGAAATGGGTTGATGAGCTGTGATGTCTCCAAAACAAAACAGATTTGATTCTAAAAAATAAACAATTCAATTGAATGATAAACATGAAACCACAATTTACAGAAATTGAAATAAAAAGAATGTAAAAGAAAACACGGACAAAATAATGAAAAAAAAAACATATATAAGAACTAACAAAAGCTTAAAAACTAAATAACTAAATAAACAAATATACATAAAGAATATACAAGATTACAAGTGTTGGCTTACCAACATAATAATCGATAGTGCAAGACTACAAGTGTTGAACAATATCATTCGATGACTGCTTCCATGAGAAATAAAGAAATGGTGTGATAAGGCAATGATATGAGGGGTTTTAGAGATTAAATTGAGGGATGTTGATTTTAATTCATCATTAAAGATGAGAAAAGGAAAAGGTGAGGCATTGAATCTCAAGTTGAATTCATTAAAGATGAGAAAATCAAAAGGTGAAGCAAATAATAATAGAGATGACTTACATTAGTCATTTGTACAATTGTAATCAAATGTTGCACATAGGGGCATAAAGGGAAGGATTTGGCAAAAAGATAGTTGTTTACCTTGTGACCTTTTGTATGCCATCTTAAAATTGACATGAAGTGACTATTTTAGCCATCTCTCCTCCTTTATAATGTAGTATAGATAAATTTATAATAATATTTTTTTACCAGATCTAGATATTTGGGTGTGGACAAAAACTTTGATTAAAAACATAATTAAAACAAACTATAACATATAAGAGTTGGTCACACACCTCAAGCACTTCAAAATAATGATTTTATACCTTTCCAAGCTCCCAAAATTGATGCTTTTTGATTATGGCAGAGTTTAAGAGTTTTTTTTCGTATTAGGCAGGTCGGGGCAGATTAGGGTTGATAAATAAAAAGAAAACTGATTTAATCGACATTTTATAAACTTCCGGCAACATGGGCTTGCTATTGGGCCGCTGCACCAAGTTCACGGAACAGCCCTGGGCTGTTGTCAGTCCACTTGCGTCTTCTATAATTGTCGTTCAAAATTAATGTTGTTTGTTGGGCTTGGTCATGTGTGGCCAAGTCCAACGTTTATTCTTTTTTTTATATTATATTATATTATATATATATATATATATATATATATATACTAGCTTAGTACCCGTGCGATGCACGGGATTCCCTACATTATTATTCATAACGAATATAACTTATTATACAAAGGAAGTAAGTTACGTTTTCATTTGATTATTGACATTTTTAGATTAACGAATATTTTTCGGTCTAAAGTTTGGCATCAGATGGGTCTTTCTTAGGATTGAACCGTCTCACTATTCGGGTCAAAGAGACACTAAGCAGTATTCCTACAGCTGCTGAAACACCATATTCACACAGGTTAAATGGTAATAAGTTATAACATCCTATTATATTGGTAAAGAGCCCATACTCTGAACCAACTACGTCTTCATTTTATAAGAACCCACTAAACAATATGGGCCAAACCCATCTAAAGATATGTATACAAAAATAAATATATGTATAAGATCCAACTAATCAATTTGGTTTAAATCCATCTAAAGATCTGTATACAAAATAAGAAGAGCTCGCATGAAGTACCAAAACCAACCCTGGATAGCCTAATCAGGATCCAAAATAAACAATTTGCTCAAACCCAACTATAAGATCCACCCATATAAATGGTCTTCGCTTGTTCGGTCTCTAATCTGTCACTAAAGTTTTTGATAGTGTGTGAACACTATCTTCACACACTAAGCTGTATACTGCTGGAAGACTACCAAATTATATTAGCAAGAGTCTTAAAGTAAACATACCACATGAAGTAACATTTAAGTTTTAACCCAAACAAACATGGCAAAAAAATTGACACTTAACATAATTATATATATAGTTTCTACGCAATATAAAAACCCAATAAGCCTTCATCCTTTTCATATCTTAAACGATACGTCCATCCTTCAATTAATCCAAGTTTCGCCATGCATGTTTTCCATGAACAAATAGCAAACCTGACACCCTTTCCTGAAGATTCAGCTTGAAGTTTGGCGTTGAAGTAAATTTGATCTTCAAAATGTAGACGAATTTTTTCCCCATGTTCAAATTCCGCGCTTTTGCCAAACGTCATAGGAAATCTCTGAAATAATAAATAAGTAAAAAATTTAAAGCATAATAGAAATACAATGAAATTGTAATTATTAGTAATAACAATTAATTGGAAATATTGAAAGGGAGTATTACGAATTTGCTGGTAATTTGTTTTTCAAGCTGTATATCAGCAATAGGTTCCCATTTTCAACTTCAATACGCAAGCTTTGCTCGTTCTCAAACTCACAATCCTTTCCAAAAGCGATTGGAAAACGCTACAAAACATTTATAACAAACATTAAAAATTCATTTATGATCTAAAATTATAATACAAAAAAAAACATGTTCAAAAGGATATATATCTTTTAAGTAGTACAAACTTACAAATTTTTTTGTCACTTTTTTTATTACTTCATGATCAGGAACCGCATTATCATTTTGGCTATCACCGTCTTCACATACATCAGATGAAACTTCAATTACTTCAATTACTTCATCATCTTCATTCCCTAATTTGTCCGGGTCAACTCGCATTCCGTCTCCTCGAAACAGATCTAACTTGAATTCAAATTCAGCCACCTTTTCAAACATCAGGAAGTCTCCAATGCGCCATTTTAGATCTTTAAAAACAGCGTTCCAACCATCAGTGAAATAATAGCCAAAGATATACCATTGCAGCATCACTGTCCATTGATAAACGTCTCCGAAATGTATCACAACCGGATGTGGAATCATATTGTCTTTGAAATGGTGCTCGACATAATCAGCCGGCAAAAACTACATATATTCAATCAAAAAATATAACCGCATAAGAACATTCTATAAATATAAAATAATTCAAAAAAAAAAAGAATGAAATTTACAGATTTACCATTCTGTTCTTTGCCGGTATTATCAACCAAAACGGGAACTTGTTAGACACATCTTTTGTTTGAACATTCTTTAAAAGGGTAACTCTAAAAGTAAGATGTTCGAACAACTCAAAGACAACGAAATCCCCTACTATAATCTGAAGATCCTTTACAACTTTGCTCCATCCAGTTGTTATCTGAAATGAGTTTGACTTTTGTTCAATTGTTACACCCCAAATCTGATCATCATCAGTCGTTAGCAAAACAGGACCGACAGGGTAACTATGGTCGTAACATGGCGGCAGATCCTGTTAATTATTTAAAAAAATATATTGTTAATATGATATAATAAAAATTAAAGTGTTTGATAACAATATAATGCAAAAACAGTTGAAAACATATTAAAAAAATGTATACAATAGTAGAGTTAATATTACCAAGTAGGTGGTGTCGTTCCTAGGGATAGGTTTGAAGAAACTGAAAACCATTTTTCCTGATTGTTAATCGTTCAAACAGTGTTCCTGTAAAACAGATAAACGAACAAAGAATTAGATCAATCTCTATAGATATATACAGACGGTAATCAATTTGGATGTAACTCCAAGGTGAAATATGGTTAGATTATTTAAGTGAAACCGTATGTAACACAATCTCTATGAAAACAGAGAGTTTACCCTCTATATCAGTCTCATATTTAACCTCTATATACAACTTAAAACTAATGAACATTAATATTTAACTGCAGTTCATGAAAAAAGTTAGTTATGCATTCTTATAAATTTCAAAATAGTACTGCCCTCAAAATAAAAACACTAACAGATTATTAGCCAACCGTTGGATTAAAGGAAACAACCAAGTAATGACAATTTTCATTTCAACAGCAATATAAACAGATAACTTATAGTATGGGTATATGAACCACAAGCAATTTTCTTGAACCTTATAAATGACTAATATGCTACTACACTTATACAACTATAGCAATTTTTTTAATACAACAATATGAAATGTTGGTGCACTAAATACTCTTGAGGCAAATTTTGACCCGTTCAACCTATTTAACACGTTTCCATTCACTAAAGAAAATTAGCAAGGGTTCATCTATAGGCACCTACCACATTTAAAAACAAATGGTCATGGTTAATGGTTATTACTACAAAAACACACACACAATTGAGCAATTATCTTGAGTGAACCTTAAACCAATTATGTTGACAACTTTATCTCACATTCCTGGACTAAATCCACTCTCTATAACTTTATACATCTCCATATTGGTCACAAATGGTGCCACATGTTAAGTATCCTACTATTCAATTTAACCGAATGTGCAGATAAATCAATACGTCAAATTGCTCCATATGGTATTTAACTACAATTTCACTATCAATATACCCATGTACCTAACCTAATATATGTAATATAAAAACAAAAAATTAACCATGTGCTGCATTTTTTTTATCCAGAAGGGTAAATATCTTGAACACTTTTCAACCCAGCAACAACAAATTAAACAAATGTTACCTGAAATTATTATAAGCAGAACAAATAGGAAACAGTCAAACCAAATAGTATACTCAGGAACAAAAACAGGGATTCACAATACATCAGATGTATCTTTAAACTGTACATTACATAAAAATTAACAAAACAAATAAAAATTTAGAATAACAGATAACATATAAAAAGCCCTAATTTATAAAAATAGCAAAATAAAAAACAACAATGCAACATGATAATAACAGTTAAAACAAAAATTATAATACCCTAATGCGTTTGATCGGAAGGAGAAAAAAACGGCCACTGATTCACGAAGATAACGACTGCTCCTGAAATTGATGATGAAGGAAGTAAACAACACTACTTATAATACTATAATATGGTTTCAGATGCAGAATAAAACCATGTCAGATTATTATAGATGAAAATTAATATACCTGATTATCTTCGAGAATGAAATCAGGAACCCTAGGTCGTGTTTAGAACCAAAGGAGAAAATAAAGCCTTCATCTTATAGAGAATATGTTGTTTGAGATTCAGTAGAAGCCACGGTTGATTATACACGGATTGATGAACTGATTAAAACCCTAGATATATGAAGAAATCGCCGATGAAGAGAAGAGAGAGGAAAGATTAACTTTACCAAATAACAATAAGAGAAAATATCGTCCTTTTTTTCAACAAATAACCGTAATAAGTTAAATGGGTATATGGAGTATCCATAACCCAGATTTTTTACCCATTAAAATGAGCGGGAAAAAAAATAGGAGGCCCTCACAAAGTGCCAAGTGTCCATCATATGCTTTTATTTATATATATTAGTAGATATATAATAACCAGTTGATTACCCTGGCAAGGTCCCGGTGTTGAAAAATCTAATATGACTTAATAAAAAATGATAAAAGAAGATAACATACCAAACGTATTGAAAAAAATGAATAATTCATTATATTTTGTAAAAGCTCCAATACAATTATTTTATACCCCGGGAGTGTCCCGGGTTAACAAATAGAAGTAGAACAAAGATAGAGTGAATAATGTATACCTTCAGCCGCTTTAAGCCAATGAGCCATTACAATGGATCAAGTATCAAAACAACAGAGCTCCGCCACTGTCTTCCTCTTCGCCGCTAACAATATTAACTGCATGAGACATCAGTTATTCCAAATCGCCTAGAACTCAGGGTCTGCTTGATTGATCTCTTTAACTCAACAACCATAGATCATAACTAAAGCTAACTTATTCAAACTCATAATAAATTAATCACCAAATAATTTTGGCTCTACCGTAGAGTTAACTTATTCAAACTAACTCCAAATAATTTCACGTATACACATAATTGCTAATAACATCAAACGAGTTGTTCCAAAATTATTTGTTTTATTATTTCACCAACGTTCGGGGTTCAAAACTCGAGTATTTGATTAGATATCAACTCATTAGTTGGACTGTCTTAGTTATTCCAAATCGCCTAGAAACTCAGGGTCTGCTTGATTGATCTCTTTAACTCAACAACCATAGATCATAACTAAAGCTAACTTATTCAAACTCATAATAAATTAATCACCAAATAATTTTGGCTCTACCGTAGAGTTAACTTATTCAAACTAACTCCAAATAATTTCACGTATACACATAATTGCTAATAACATCAAACGAGTTGTTCCAAAATTATTTGTTTTATTATTTCACCAACGTTCGGGGTTCAAGACTCGAGTATTTGATTAGATATCAACTCATTAGTTGGACTGTCTGAATCCTTATTATTTTAAAAGAATTGGAACTTATAAGTAGCCTCTACAATGATGTGTAAGTAGGCTCGAAATCATTTCCATGCTCGGCACAGTGATATAAACCTAAATCAACTGAGAATTGTGTGGATTAACGTCGCGTTGGCATATCGTCTTAAAACTAAATATCGTTGATAGAATGCCAAAATCTGAGGTTTCTGGTCTTTAAGAGGTTAGTACATCCAGGGTGAACTGGACGTCTCTTAGAATAAAAGGGAGTGGCATATGTGACGTACGTTGGGTTCACAGCCTACAACTGAGACACCTCTGTGTCATTCCCAAAGAAAAGGAAAAGAAAAACAAAAAATAGAATAAATTCTGATATGGAGACGTCTGGGAATCCTTTAAGAGCAAAAAGATCATAAATGCCAAAACCCTATTCTTAAAGAGAATCGCTCTAAAGTATCAAATCATATACCTAAAGCATCGTACTGAAAAATCAATAAACGGTATTTGACTTGAACGCTGGTTTGGATCTCACTGGTCTCTCTGTTGCAGCGTTCATGCAGACCTGATCACCACTGAGTCCATTTCTTGTAAATACGGATGGCAACAGCTTATTCACCGGTTACGAGGAAGCTTTGTGCATGACTTGATGCGGAATATGTCACGTGTGCAGGGAACACCTTTAATCAGTCTTAATATTACCTTAACGTATCTAAAGTGCCTAGCGACAAAACTTGATTTTGTGTTTAGGGGGACAACAATACTGGCAGTTGTTGTAGGATGCTTATTGGTAAGTTAAACTAAAACTGAACATATAAGGGTCCTAGTATGGTCCGTACACTGATATGATTCCCTAACTATTGAAACTCGCAAATATGATAGTGTATAGTTAGTTGATATCCTGTTTCGTGTAATTTCTGTTTAAGTTTCTCTTTATCCATTCTTGATTGCCGAAGTTGGAACCCTAATCCATTGTAATCTTACTTCTTCATAAATAAATGCGGAGAAAATCAATTAATCGATTCTTCTGTTTTTTCCGGGTCAAAACCGTACTTTTTGAAGTATCGGGTTGAAAATTTGAAAATTTGAAACTTTCTGTGTCCGAATCTTAGTACCCGAAATCATACAAAACCAAGAAGTTGCATCCTTTCACCAACAGGCCGATATGGATACACAAGGTAAAACCACCATAATGCGTGTCCAATACCGATTGCTCCTATAGAACACGAATTCACTCTGAAGTTCTGATTCTTACACATTGATTGTTTTCAAAATTTGTAATTATGCAGTGGTCATTGGTCATTAATTGTGATCTTTCACAATCCAAAGAATCATAATTACTATGGAAAGATTATCGACTCAAGGAAAAAAGGAACGACTTCCAAGAGTTACGCCATTACTAAATTATTTGAAACAACTACGGGGGCGAGCATTATATGGTAAATGGTTAATGTAAGTTTTTCGCTTCATTTTCTCGTTGTATTTGTATAATTCTGTATATCAAGTAACTTTTGTTAATTCAATGTATTTCAGTGTCCCCAACAAAAGGGCTTTTGGAAATGTGGATATTATGTAATGAAGGCCATGCATGATATTGGGATTAGTTGTCGTGAAAAAATTGTAAGAATATTTATATACTTAATTTTTTATGATATATATATGTACATATATAATTCTAATCTTAATTTTAACTACTTATATGTTTTAGATTCTCCATTGCGAAAATCCCCTTACTACACATCAAATTGACCAATTTGTGGAAGACACATTAAATGACTTTATGCTAACTTTGTGAAATGGAATGAGGCTTAGAAACATTCTGCTGGTAGGGATCATGTCTTTGTTTTACAGGTAACTTGATTCATGTAGTCTTTGTTTTACAGGTAACTTGATTCATGTTTCTTTTAAGTCTTCATATTAAGACTCTTATGGTAGACACTGCATCTGATTCTTAATTAGCAATAAGCAATCTTGCATACATTATTCAAGATCCTAGCTTTTAGTCATGATATAAAGATCGTTGCGTACATTATTCAAGATCCTAGCTTTTAGTCATGATATAAAGATCCTTGTTATAGAAACCATTCGGATGCTTCTGTTCACATTTTTGTAAAATTATACCCTTAGCAGTGGGTATTTTGGGATGGATAGATTTAATATTGTTGTACTAACTATGTTTTTGTGTCATTTACTAGGTGACTTGTTGGTTTTGTAGCTGAGGATGTTCTTGGACTAAGTCATAGGTTATCTACAAGCACAAGCCTGAATTCTTAGTCAAGTATGAGGTTGCAGTAGTACTAAGAGTTGAGTTGAGTTGAGTTTGGTCATTATAGTAAACCACGACTTTTATTTTAAGTTTAGTAAACTATGACTTGTGTTTTGTAGAAACAAAATAGTTAATTTGCAACGGAAGATTTGTTTTTTATAATTGGTTGTTTATTAATACAGATTATAAATTTTTAGTGTTTAATTCGTTGATAATTTGGTTGTGGAGACCACCGTATGGATGTAGTCGTTGTATTTGGATTTTGACCGTTGTATTTGGTATGTAGGATGTACTCGTTGTATTTGGATTTTGACCGTTGTATTTGGTATGGAGGATGTGGTCGTTGTATTTGAATATTTACCATTGTATTTGGTATGGAGGATGTAGTGTTGTATTTAGATTTTGCTATGGAGATAACCGTTGTATTAAGTTGATTCTTATGGAAATTATTGCTCCTTTTACAACGCTAGTCAAACCCTTTTACAACGTTCATGTACTTTTTAAAACGAAGCATTTAAAACGTTTTACAACTGTTTTATAAGAACAAATTTGCCGTTTTAAAAGCTCTTTTTTTGTACTAGTGTATATTTCCTCCCATAATTTTTAAACGTTAATATCTTTTATATAAAAGATTTTTTAAAGAAAAAAATTACACCAAATTAACGAGCGTTTTATTATCTTTCCAATGAGTACCATAGTGATATATAAAAAACGGAGAAAAAAACGACTATATTTTGTTTGAAGCATTAGGTGTTAGCATTGGATTTATAGATTGTTTTAGTTTAGGTATTGAATATTGATATTAGAGTTAGGCATTTTTTAGCCTTTATGATAGGTGTTAATATTAGAGTTATACATTATTTTAGGTTAGGTATTGAATATTGATATTAGAGTTATGCATTTTTTAAGCCTTTATGATAGGTGTTAATAGTAGAGTTATACATTGTTTTATGTTAGATACCAATATTAGTATGTTAGAGTCGTACATTTTTTTAGCCTTTAGGATATATGTTAATATTAGAGTTACATTAGAGTTATACATCGTTTTAGGTTAGGTGTTAGCATTGGAGATGTAGATTATTTTAGGTTAGATATTAATATTAGAGTTATACATTTTGTGGGGTTTTGTTCATATAGAAAAAAAACACACAAAGTGTTCAGGTAATTCATTAATCATGTATAGGCAAGTCATTAATTATGTTCAAATCAGTAAATATGAATTCTATTTTCAATATGTTTTAGCATTGGAGTTATACATTGTTTAAGGTTGGGCGTTAACATTGGAGAGACTTTGTTAATTATTTTTGTTTAGGTGCTACCCGAAGTTTTCCTGCATGTAACTGTAAAGCGCATCATTCTTTTCATATGTAAAATTGATATGTCATAATAGATTTCTCAACCCTGGGACGTTCCCGGGGTATAATCTAGTAGTAGTAATAATAATAATAATAATAATAATGGAGAGTCAAAAATAAGGGAGAAAAAAATGTTTTAAGGGTGGGAAAATAAAAGTAGAAGTAAGAGTGCATTTGGGCAAAACAACACTTTTTATTGAGTGTTTCTAAAGATCTTGCAGTAGACTATTAAAGATCTAGGCGTTTTAAAAACAATACTAATACTGCTATTGCAAAAACAACAAATAAATTTTGGAATGAAGCAAACTAGCACAAACAGGTTCATCACTTATAACAATGATCAGTTGGCCATCCAACAGTGATAACTACATGCAAATAATAACTGCGAAACAATGATGTCTGGTACTTGATTAATAAAAAATTATATTCTCTATCAAGGACCTACATCGGTAATCGTAGAACCTCCCGTGTAAGCATTTGAACAGAAGTTTGCCATAGGTGACTCAGATTCCATAGAAAAGAGGGGCTTCTTAGGTTGCAACAATTCACCCTCACCATCTAGCATGTGTACTACAGACAACATGTTTGGCCTATCTCCTGCATTGCTTTGAAAACATAACAACCCAACGTTGATTACTCTTATAACTTCTTGAGGATGACATGATTCAACACAACTTGCATCAATTAATCCCATTGACCTGCCTTCGGTATAGAGACTCCAAACCTTAATATAAGGTAGATTTTATTCGTAAGGTGGTATTTCCATCATATAACTATTTTGAAAAATGAATTGAAGGTGTAATTAGTGAACATACATGTCTAATAAGATTATACTCGTTTTCATGATCAATAAATCCTCTATTTCTCTTTCCACTTACAATCTCGAGTACTAAGACACCAAAGCTAAATACATCTGACTTTGTTGAGAACAAACCATCTAGTGCATACTCGGGGGACATATAACCACTGCAAGAATGCAATGAATCATTATAAGATCATACAACTATGTCAAAGAAAAAATGAAGTAATAGTTGGTTAATGCCTTACTAGGTGCCAACAACTCTTTGAGTGTTTGCTTGGGTCTCGTTTCCTCCAAAACTTCTAGCTAAGCCGAAGTCTGATATCTTAGGGTTCATATCCTGATCTAGTAATATGTTGCTAGCTTTAATATCTCTGTGTATAATTCTTAATCGTGAATCAAGATGTAGGTAAACAAGTCCTCGAGCAATTCCTTTGATGATGTTGAAACGTGTTGTCCAATCTAGTAACATATTTTGAGTATTACCTGGACAACATGTTGGTTTAGTCTTTTTTAGCTTCTTGCTATGAGAAATTCCTAAATTCATACCAATGTCTAATACTTGAAATAATGTGTTCCGTATATATGATTCTTACCGAATATATATGAGTCCACGCTTTTATTTGGCATGTACTCATAGACGAGCATCTTCTCATCTCCTTGTACGCAACAACCTAGAAGCTTTACAAGATTTCGGTGCTGAAGTTTTGATATGCAGATGACTTCGTTCTTGAACTCATTAATTCCTTGAGATGAATTCTTGGAGAGACGTTTTACTGCAATATGTTTCCCTTCTTCTAGTGTACCTTGAAGTTTTACCATTTGCATGAAATGTGAAAAACTATAAAAAACTGCCTAAGGGGACTTCGGTGCATGTATATTCCTAGATGTTGCATAGTATACTACATGCAGGTTAATTTTCTTTTCATACCAAAGTATTGATAATGCAACTTTTACGGTTGATGAATAAAATGCCATTCCAGTATATGGATCGTTCATATTAATTCTCGTACAATAATTACCTTATAAACCGGTCCAAATCCACCCTCTCCAAGTTTATTACAAGGGAAAAATTGGCGGTGGCATTAGCAATCGTAGAAAAGCTAAACAATGGTTGCTCGATGTCCTCTTCTTGGCTTTTGTAGGCATTCAAGATTGCCTCTACAGATTAGGAAAAAGTGAACTTAGCACACATATTATCTGTTGAAAGGTATATCTATCATATTAGTCTACTTTACTGGTGGACTTATACAATTTTTTACCTTCCCTTGTTGGTTCGCCATGCTTCCTCTTTCTACAAGTATAATACATCCATATTGAGGTGAAGCCTATGAGAAGAACTCCTGGAAAGATAACAAGTAAGATAATTTTAAGCTTTGCTCCTTACTTCTTTTTTGGAACTGATTGAGAATCTGCACAATATTAAAATAGCAAAGAAATTGATTTCATAGCTTGAAATAATAATTTCAAGAAAAGAAATTCCTTAACATTGTTCGATAAACATGCTGATTCAAAGTGTTATATTACACTATTACCTAATTCAGATGAAGCCATCCTAACAAATATATCCCCACCGGCGCCACTGCCTTCAGGTAGCCAACGCATATCCAGAAGGTCATTGAACCATAGCAAGCAACCCCTTCCTCCAAGACTGGGATCTGGATTTGCATAAGCCATACAAGTACAGTTCTGTAAGCATTTAATATGACATTCTTCCAGAGTCATGCTCATGTTAAACCAGGTATTCTCTGTTTCTGGCAATTTTACATTAGAGTAATTGATAAACCCTTCTGATCCATTTTTACACTCCAACGGAGTTCGCCTAATACAACCACCTGACCAATCACCTGTTTCCCAACCTTTTGGTTTCTGGGCAGAAATATTTTCTCATCCAAGCATGTACAATACTGTTGGATCGTATTAAAGTTGCAGATTCCATAAGCATTACAAACGTTAAATGTATCACAAGTATCTCTTGGGAATGACAAGGAAAGCTGCCACCCTCTACCATCTTCCAACCACACCCAACTTTCAAGATGCGCAGACGAATTCAAAGTGACCCTTGATAGCAAAGAACTATTTTCAACATTAAAAGAGAAAGACACCTCATTTTTGTTGATAATCACATTGTACATAGATGTTAAGTTCTTGTTGAATACAGAAATCCCACTAAACCGTCGATTTCTCCATGGGCCACCACGGAAATGAACCAAGGCCCCTTGTCTTAGTTTGCTTTCAGGATAGCCGAGTCTGTCAGTTCCCCATGTCAATTCGCCAGGAGCTGGATCTCCACTACTCTTCCATGATGACAGATACCATTCCTTGCTCCTCAAGTAATTTCTCCCTAACTTTATTCCAGGTAGGAGAGTATCAGTGGGGTAATCAAAGCTCTGCCAGAGAACCTTCTCTTGTTGATCAATCACAACTAAA
This sequence comes from Ambrosia x helenae, assembly GCA_030844895.1. Lineage (NCBI taxonomy): Eukaryota > Viridiplantae > Streptophyta > Magnoliopsida > Asterales > Asteraceae > Ambrosia > Ambrosia x helenae. The sequence continues at coordinate 24,760 of JAUTDX010002211.1, forward strand.
TTCCCATTGTCACGAAGCTTTGCAGTAGCATTCCCGGATGTCGTTGTGTTAGATGACCATATCATTCTGCCATTGTTGAAAAGGCCCAGAATTCCACGATCAGCGATCTTTAACACAAACTGTGATGCACCAGGGATGTTGATGTGTAACTCATTATTCTTATTATCATGCATGCACGTGGCTGTTATTTGAATTGAATAAGACTGTTACTAGTCAGTTGTGATAGTCCGAGTCCTTTGGGTTGTTCCTAGTTTAAGGCTTATAGCCGTTTGAGTCTTTTCTATTTAAGTTCATGTTGTTTCCTGTTTAGTGCATGTACTCTCAATAATATTCGAAAGCAATAAAGAATCTGTGTTGGCTTTCTTTCTTTGAGTGTTCATCTGTTTTCAATTAAGTGTGTGTGTGTGTGAGTGAGTTCTATACCAACAAGTGGTATCAGAGCTAGTGAGATCAAGAGTGTATTCATGGCTGATATGTCAAACCCAAATCCGTCCAACCTGAATCCTATCCCTATGTTTAAAGGGGAAGGGTATGAATATTGGTGTGTACGAATGAGAACAATTCTCAGGTCCAAGGATCTGTGGGATCTGGTCAATCTGGGTACCACTGATCATGAAGATAATGTTGAGGCCAATAAGAGAGAACAGAAGAGAGATGCTTAGGCCATGGCAGTGATTCAACAAGGTGTCCATGACACCTTGTTTTCAAGAATTGCTTCGGCTGACACATCTCAAGAGGCATGGGAAATTTTAAAGATGGAGTTTCAAGGAGACTCTCAAGTGCAGGCTGTTAAACTGCAGGGATTGAGAAGGGAATTTGAAAATCTCACCATGAAAGAAGGAGAAGCAGTAGGTGACTATTTTTCAAGAGTTATGTCCATAGTTGGACAACAAAGATCCTATGGTGAGGAAGTTCCAGATCAGAAGATCGTTGAGAAGATATTAAGGTCATTGACAGCTAAGTTTGATTATGTTGTACCCTCTATTGAGGTTGCATATGATCTTACCACATTGACACCTGTGAAGCTTATGGATCGTCACAATCCCAAGAAGAAAGAATTAATGGTAGATCTGGAGAAGTTAAAGTGCCTGAAAAGGAGAAATCTGATGAACAGGCCTTGCAGGCAATGCAGACAAACAGAAGGTTGAACCTTGATCAAAATGGAAGAGCTCGTGGCCGAGGGTCATATAGAGGACGTGGAAGAGGTAGAATGAATGAAGACAGGAATAAAGGGCCTCAATGTTATCTTTGTAACAGGTTTGGACACGTTAAGAGAGACTGCTGGTTTGCTGATGAAACACAAGGCCAAGCAAGAGTAGCTGCTGGATCTGAAGATGATCAACAGGAAGAAGATACTACACCATACTTATTCATGGCTATTACACCATGTGCATCTGAGCACTCTAGTCTCTGGTTTATAGATTCTGGGTGCTCAAATCACATGACCAGTGTAAAGGGTAGCTTTACTACACTAGATGAATCCTTCAAGCTTGGTGTAAAGTTGGGTGACAAAAAGGAGTTGGCTGTGGAAGGAAAGGGAACAATTAAAGTCAAAATGAGTAATGGTTCCTTTAAATACTTAAATGATGTTTATTATGCACCTAATCTTGAATACAATTTGATGAGTGTTGGGCAGCTTATGAGGAAAGGCTATGCACTGCTCTTTGATGATGGAGCCTGCTCTATTGTGCATAAGGAGACCCAGTCTGAGCTTATGAGAGTAAATCTTGCAGCCAACAACATGTTTCCTTTGGATGCCTCCAAAGTGAAATCAAGCAATGTGAATCAATCTCATGAAGTAACCAAATTGTGGCACTGCAGGTTTGGGCATATGCATGCTCATGCCTTGCAACAAATGTTTAAAAACAAAATGGTTGATGGGCTACCTCTAATGAAAGACTACGGGCAATGTGAAGATTGTGCTCTTGGGAAGCAACACAAGCTGCCATTCCATACAACAACAAAGAGGGCCACACAGGTTCTAGAAATTGTGCACACCGATGTATGTGGACCCATGCCAGTAAACAGCTTGGGAGGTAGTAGGTACTTCCTTCTCTTTATAGATGATTTCTCAAGAATGACATGGGTTTATTTTATACAAAAGAAGTCTGAAGTATTTTCAAAGTTTAAAATATTTAAGGCATATGTTGAAAGCAAAGTGGGAAATTTGTTAAAGTCTTGAGAAGTGACAGGGGTGGTGAGTACTGCTCACACGAGTTTAATGCCTTTTGTGAGCTTCATGGGATCAAAAGGCAATTAACTGCACCTTACACCCCTGAACAAAATGGTACATGTGAAAGAAAGAATAGAACAGTGGTAGAAATGGCACAATGCATGTTGTTAGCCAAAGGTCTGCCTAGTTATTTCTGGGCAGAAGCTGTTTCTACTGCTGTACACATTTTGAACAGGTCACCAACTAAAGCTGTTGATTCAAAGACTCCATTTCAAGTATGGACATGAGAAACCTGATGTGGAAGATTTTAGAATATTTGGAAGCATTGCTTATGGAATGAAACCTTCACAAATGAAGCACAAGTTTGAACCAACTTCTGCTAAGTGCATACTGATTGGTCTCTTTACTCCTACCAAGGGGTATAGGTTGTACAATCCTATCACTAAGCAGATAATTACCAGAAGAGATCGATGTCAAATGTTTTGAAGAATTGGCTTGGGATTGGTCAAAGGTCAGAAACTCATCTAACAATCACTTATGGGATCTTAGTGTATTTGATCTTTTGTTGGATGAACATTCTGCTCCTGAGTCATCAGGACAAAATGAATCATCAGTAGCTAATGAAGTTGCAGGAAATACACAATCAAATGGTGGTGCTTCAACCAGTCAGCAACAGAATGGAAGCAGTTCCACTGGTGATGCAAGTGCTGACTCCTGTACTCCTCCCCTCAAAACTAAGAGTGTTCAAGAGTTGTATGACAACACTAGTCCAATGGAGGAATACATGGTATGTGAGTTTGCACTCAACATCTCAGATCCCATGTATTATGATGAAGCAGTTCAAAAGAAGGAGTGGCAGCAGGCAATGAAAGATGAAATAAATGCAATTGAAAAGAACAACACTTGGGAGCTAGTTCACCCTCCTAACAACAAAAACATTGTAGGGCTGAAGTGGCTGTTTAAGACAAAATTGGGTCCTAAAGGTGAAATATTGAAGTACAAGGCCAGGCTGGTTGCAAAGGGGTATTCACAAAGAAAAGGGGTTGACTTTCAAGATACATTTGCTCCAGTAGCAAGATTTGAAACTATTCGAACTGTTTTGGCAGCTGCTGCTCATCAAGGCTGGCAGATTTTCCAGCTGGATGTCAAGTCTGCCTTTCTGAATGGCAGACTTGAAGAAGAGATATATGTTGAGTAGCCCCAAGGGTTTGAAATTGCAGGGCAAGAAGAGAAGGTGTACAGGCTTACAAAGGCTCTCTATGGTCTGAAACAGGCTCCTAGGGCCTGGTATGCCAGGATTGATGAGTATTTTATAAAGCATGGATTCAAGAGAAGCTGCAATGAACCTACCCTCTATGTAAAGGATGTCAAAACTGTTGGGCTTATGTATGTATGCCTATATGTTGATGACATCATCTATACTAGTCACAGTTCAAAGCTCCTTCTTGAGTTTAAGCAGGGTATGATGAGTGAATTTGAAATGTCTGACATGGGACATCTCAAATACTTTCTTGGGTTAGAAGTGAAGCAGTCAAAGGATGGAATTTTTGTGTGTCAAAGTAAGTATGCAGTTGAACTAATCAAGAGAGCAGGAATGATGGGATGTAAAGAGGAGCAGACTCCAATGAACACCAATGAAAAGTTGAAAGCAATCGATGAAGCAGAACCAGCAGATGCAGTTCAGTACAGGAGTCTAGTTGGTGGATTGATGTATCTACAACATACTAGACCTGACATCAGCTTTTGTGTAAATGTGTTGACAAGGTTCATGCAGCAACCAAGTAAGCTTCATTTTGGTGCTGTTAAGAGGATAGTGAAGTATGTAGCTGGTACAAGGAAATTTGGATTATGGTATGCTAAGCATAGAGAGGTAAAGTTGACTGGTTTCACTGATAGTGACTGGGCAGGGTGTGCAGATGATAGGAAAAGTGTTTCAGCCTATGTGTTTAGTCTTGGTAGTGGAATCATAGCTTGGAGTTCAAAGAAGCAACACTCAATAGCCCTGTCCAGTACAGAAGCTGAGTACATTGCAGCAACTAGTGCCACTTGTCAAGCTATTTGGCTCAGAAGAATTCTGGACGATTTGCACTTAACTTAGTCAAGTCCTACAGTTATATGGTGTGATAGCAGATCAGCAATTCAGTTGTCTAAGAATCCAGTAGTTGATGGGAAGACTAAGCATATTGAACTAAAGCATCATTTTATCAGAGATATGGTTGCAGAGAAGCAAGTGAGTTTGGAGTATTGTGGAACTAATGATAAATTGGTAGATGCATTGACTAAGGCTTTGTGTTAGGAAAAGTTTGAGTTGTTCAGGATGATGATGGGAGTACAGGAATATGAGTTAAGGGGTGGTGTTGATGTGTAACTCATTATTCCTATTATCATGCATGCACGTGGCTGTTATTTGAATTGAATAAGACTGTTACTAGTCAGTTGTGATAGTCCGAGTCCTTTGGGTTGTTCCTAGTTTAAGGCTTATAGCCGTTTGAGTCTTTTCTATTTAAGTTCATGTTGTTTCCTGTTTAGTGCATGTACTCTCAATAATATTCGAAAGCAATAAAGAATCTGTGTTGGCTTTCTTTCTTTGAGTGTTCATCTGTTTTCAATTAAGTGTGTGTTTGTGAGTGAGTTCTATACCAACAAGGGAGTGGGTGGCCTCTGTTTGCAACCCAAACCACCGTTCTAACAGAGATTTTCTTGTACCATATACCAAGATACCAGTTCTCAGAGTTACCTGGCTGAAAAAGTCCCAATTCAAAAATTCCAGTAGCAGAGACTAGCGTGTCTCTATCTTTCAAAAACCGTGAATTTGAAATGGTTTCGATTTCAGCAGCGTGGCTTTTGTATAAAAATAGTAAGGAAAACAGAAGTATGGCTGATCCCTCCATTGATAATTTGTGATGCTGCTTTGTTTTCAGCAGCTAATGATATAGCATTTTATATCAGGTGTAAATAATAGTAGAAATAAATATACAATTAGAATTCAGGTTCCTGCATTGACGGGCATCTTGGTTGACCATTAAATAAATTAAAAACAAGAATGACGACAGAATTCATTTCTGTTTTATCTATGTTACCTTATTAAGGAGGAGAGATGGCTAAGATAGTCATTTTACCACCATTTTAAGATGGGAGTTGAAAGGTTCCTTAACAAATATCTAATCTTTAGCCATTTTCTTCCTTTTATACCCCTCATGTACAAGTACAACATGTAATGCTAATAGTACATGTGTAATACACACTTTATCTATACTATCTATAAAAGAATTTATAATTTATAAATCTTATATACATCTCTACAATAAAAATGATTTCTTTGATGCAAACTTTTCTATCTACTTTTCTTCTTATTTTCACCGAAATGCATGCTTACTTCAAAAATAATATTGTTAAAAGATACAAATGTGTGGTTAACTTTAGTCAACGAACATATGTTTTTGAAAACCAATTGAATAAGTTAATAACGTATATTACCGGTACTGCAACAAATAGAAACGATGCCAAATGTTCACTTGGTTCTCTGATAGTTTTAGTGTCTAATTTCTGTCTCATTGATAGTTTTGATAGTTATATTTCAACTTACAAATATTTTACTCTTATTTATATAACACGTTGATTGCTATATAGAGTACGATTACCGTACTGAATTGAACCGATGCTAAACAAAAGCCCGCTGCAACGCGCGGGGCATATTACTAGTATTTTCTAAAACTTTGAAAATTTGATAAAATTGACAAAGAACATAACTGCCAGTAACAACTAATCAACATGAGTACATGACAAATTTGTTGAGTTTGCTTTTGTCTTTGACAATCTTCAACATCCCTACAACATGACGGACTGGAGATCTATGTGCCGCTTGGGTCGGATTACTTACACCGATGGGCGATCCTTTTAAGGGGAGGGAGGGGGCGGCCGACCCCCCCGAATTTTCGCTCAGAAGTTCCGATTATATAGTATTCGTATAGAAATTTTTTGGTATATAAGGTTTCGACCCTCCGAAACAAGTTTTCGACCCCCCGAAACTAGTGACTTCCGACCCCCCGAAGTTTCGGTACAAGATTCGCACTAGACTCACTCACTTACACCTGAATTGGGCTGAAGAAACTAAAGCCACTTTGCAAGCATATTAGCAGATTCATTCATGTTAGTGTTGGAAAATAGGGCCCTTTGATTAAATAAGAGCATGTTTGAGATTAAGTTTAGAAATAATATATTAAGTTATTGGTTTTTAAAAAAGACGATAAGTCAGAAAACAAAAAAAAAAAATAAAAATGCTAGCTTTTAAACTGCTTTCAGCTTTTAAATAGCAAATTATTAATCTACCCACATTTTACTTCTTTTATTACTCATTAGTGTTATACGTTGGACTAGAAAAAACACATATCTTGATGCGCAATGCGCGTCATAAAAGGGGTTTAATGACACAAAAAAGAGTGTCGTTGATAGTGGTGGTGTCATAAATTTAACATGACATGCACGGGCGTGTCATTTTTTAATGACACGCATTCATAACCCTATTTTGTGACACCTGTTATAACTCTATTAAGGGAAAATCACGAAAATAGCCTTGACTTTTGGTCAACTTACCAAAATAGCCACCTCCCATCTCTTGGGGAGTCGGCTCACAGGTCCCAAGACGTCTTCAAGAGCTTTCCCATTTAACCAACCACAGCACGACACGTGTTAAAAAATAATAAAAAATCAAATCAAGTTGCACATTCTCTCTCTCTCTCCTCTCTCTTTCTCTCTTCTCTCTCTCTCTCCCCTCTCTCTACTATTATTATTTTCTCATCAGCCTCTCTCTCTCAACTCACTTTGTCTCTTTTCAACATATTGAAAACAAATGGGTGGTAGCCTACGTATAAACGAAAGACAGCCAGCAGGAGAAATGTATGTATTAAGTTGACAAACCAAATCGAAATATAGCATTAAAATAGGATTTAATCACCTTTAGTTACTCTTTTACTTCAATGGAATAAGATTCGTATTTAAGAACGATGAAAAACGTCGATGGATCCATATAATCAATTCAATACAAGAAAACATAAAAAAATTAGTTCAACGAACCTGTTCTGATGGTTGACTGCTATTTGAGAAACATGCCAGGAGGTGGTGTGAGATCGATCTCCATATGGTGCGCCATAAACTAGGCCGGCTTGTGAGCAGTCACCATCGTCTCCGGCGACGCCTCCGCTTTTAAACGCAACCACAACCATGTTAAACGCAACCATAAACTATGTTAAACGCAACCACAATATGTTAAACTCAACCATAAACCATGTTTAAACGCAACCACAATATGTTAAACGCAACCATAAACCATGTTTAAAACGCAACCACAATATGTTAAACGCAACCACCGGCAGGGGCAGAACCACAGGGGCCAGGAGGGTCCGTTGACCCTCCGACCGTCGGCCGACCATACACGTTTTTTATCCTTCGTCTGATGGATTTTTGTGTTTTGACCACCCAAGATTGTTTGTCGAACGATAATTGCAAGGAAAAATAAGAAAAATATAAGGTCCTCACAAGAATTTATTAAAACTTATTTGATGGTTACAGAGAACAAAGTGAAAAGAAAGAGTGATATGAAGAAGATGTTGAAGAGGGAGGTGTTAGTGTCATTAAACCATCTATCACCTGTCAACATAGTCAGTGCTTTTATGTATTACTTTTTAGACATAAAGTAATGCTAAATATTTATAAAGAATGAAAATTAATATTTTAAACAACTAAGAGTAGTTCATTTGACGAACAGAGACGAACGCCGGAGACGAACAGAGAACTCCGGTCTCTAACTCTCGGACCTCTCTCTTTAAAAGATAGCAGGATGTGTGTATGCTTCTGTTAGCAAAATACATAATAGTAATAGTAGAGAGAGGAGAGAGAGGGGAGAGAAACAGAGAGGAGAGAGAGAGAGAGTAGAGAGAGACATGAGAGAGAAGGTGCAACTTTATTTGATTTTTTATTATTTTTTGAACACGTGTCGTGCTGTGGTTGGTTAAACGGGAAAGCTCTTGAAGACGTCTCGGGACCTGTGAGCCGACTCCCCAAGAGATGGGAGGTGGCTATTTTGGTAAGTTGACCAAAAGTGAAGGCTATTTTCGTGATTTTCCCATATATTAAGTTATTGGTTTTTAAAAAAGACGATAAGTCAAAAACCAAAAAAAAAAACTACTAGCTTTTAAACTACTTTCTGCTTTTTAAATAGCAAATTAAAAGATAATATTAACAACTCCAACAATTTCTCCTAGTATTATTCTTGTAATCAATGTATAGTCAAATGTAGTTAATTACTTTCCTATTTGTTTGCCTTGTAATTGTGTATTTAATGAAAAGCAATCTCTCAAATCATTCAGAGAGAATTAACCCAATTACATGGTATCAGCCTAAGATATCATCGGTCCTCTTTCTCAAGACCTTCTTCATCTCTTCCGCCGCCCCTCCCCATGACTACCCCGCCTCCTTCTTCTGCCATCTCCGGCAATGTTCTCCCCATGGCCACCCTACTCCACATGATTACCGTTAAACTCACCTCTACCAATTACCTAATATGGCGTAACCTAATCCTTCCCCTTTTCGCCAACCAAAAACTTACCGCCCACCTTGATGGCACCCTTCCGGCTCCTCCTCCCACACTCACTGTTGATTCGAAGGAACAGCCCAATCCGGCATATGCCGATTGGCTCTCCGCCGATCAACAGACTATTCTCATCCTCCATGCCTCATTAACCGAAGAGGCTATGGCTGAGGTCCTCAGCCTCACCACTGCGCGTCAGATCTGGACCGCTCTTGAGGCCGCCTACAGCAACTCCTCTCTTGAACGAATGCATCTCCTCCGAGATACTCTTCGTCAACTCACTAAAGGTTCCTCCACTGTCGCAGAATTCGGTCGTAAAATCAAATCCATTTGCGACCAACTCTCGGCTATTGGTTATCCTGTTCCTGACACGGACAAGACGCATTGGTTCCTGTGTGGTCTTGGTCCCACGTTCGAAAGCTGGTCCACAGCGATTCGTACCACTCGTGAACCTCTTCCCTTCCGAGACCTCCTAACCAAAGCCGAAAGCCAGGAGCAGTTCCTTCAACACCTTAATCCTCCTGCCCCACCTTCGGTTGCTTTTACTGCTAACCATTCTCGCCCCTCTCAGTCCCATAATACTCGCCCAAAGACTGGTTCCACTTCTGGCCGAAATCAGTCTCAAACCTCCTCTCTCAGTCGTCCTCGCCGCCCCCCGCACTGCCAACTATGTCGTACTAATGGACACTATGCCGATAAGTGTCCGAAACTGAAAACCTTTGTGGCAGCCTCGGCCTCTGGCGATGATGACATCTCGCGTGCTTTTTATGCTCGTTGCAACATCTCCCCTGATGACCCGGATTGGACTACGGATACCGGCGCTGATCTTCACATGACTGACACACCCGATAATCTTGATTCTTCCTCTTCTTATTCGGGTCATTCCAAAGTCTTTTTTGGTAATGGTCACTCTTTGCCAATTACACACAAAGGTCATGTTTCTCTCAATAAACATGTATCTTTAAAAGATGTTTTGGTCGTTCCCGGTATTACCCGGAACCTTCTTTCTGTCAGTAAACTGACCAATGATTATCCGGTTGACGTCTTATTTTCGGATTCCTTTTTTCTTATTCAGGATCGGAAAACAAGTCAACCACTCGCTCGCGGTCACTGTGAGAACGGTCTCTACGTGCTCAAGAACAAGTCTTTTGCTTTTGTTGCTTCTGTTTCATCTAATAAAGCGTCGTTTGAATTATGGCATAATCGCCTTGGACATGTTGGTTTTGATACTGTTTCTCTTTTAAAGAAGCATGGTTGTTTGTCGTTTACTTCTTTATTGCCTAAACCAAATGTATGTTCACCATGTCAATTAGCTAAAGCGCATAAATTACCATTTAACTTAAATGAAAAACGCGCCTCCCATCCCTTAGATCTTGTGCATTGTGATCTATGGGGTCCTTCTCCCGTTGTGGGCATCGATGGTCACAAATACTATGTTGTGTTCATTGATGATCATTCAAGGTTTTCGTGGTTATATCCACTCAAAACCAAAACCGAGTTCTACGCCACTTTGGATAGCTTTTTGCGCCTTGTTCAAACACAATTTTCTCGCAAGGTCAAGGTTTTCCAAAGCGATGGAGGTACGGAATTTGTCAATCACCATGTTCGCAACATTTTTGACAAAAACGGCACCTTTCACCGACTCTCGTGCCCTTACACCCGCTCCCCAAAATGGTAGAGCGGAACGTAAACATCGCCACATAGTTGAGACGGGTCTGGCCATGATGTTTCATGCACGCGTCCCATCATCACTCATTGGGTGGACGCCTTCACCACTGCTACTTACATAATAAATCGCTTACCCACTCCAATTTTGCAAGAAAGTCACCATTCGAAATTCTTTACTCCGCCACACCCAATTATTCAAACTTTCGGGTATTCGGTTGTTGTGTTTATCCTTATCTACGAGACTACGCACCTCAAAAACTCTCTCCCCGAAGCATTCCATGTATCTTCTTGGGCTACTCGCCTCATTACAAAGGATACAAATGTTTCGACCCTTCTACGTCTCGTATGTACATCTCTCGTCATGCCCGTTTTGACGAAGCCCTTTTTCCCTACAAGGATAACACCTCTCACACCAACATTGCCCATCTTTTCCTTTCTAGCTTCAATGAACCCTCTCTACCCACACCCAATTCGTCCCCCACTCCTACTGCTCCCTCTCCAACCTCCATTCCCTTACCCTCACATGCCCCACATTCATCTTCTAATCCTTGCTCTCTTTGCAAGGCTCCTGCTTCCACTACCCCTATCCCACCTCCTCCTGTCGAACCTAATCCCACACCTGCTTCCCCTATTTCCTCACCCACTACATCCCACTCTTCCCCTACTGCCCCTTCGGTTAATACCGAACCAGATCCTCCCATCAATTCTCCACCACCTCCTCCTCCAATGCACCCTATGGTGACTCGTTCTCAGGTTGGCACTTTTAAACCCAACCCTAAACACACCTCTTATCTTGCCACTGCCATGCATTCCTGCTTGCATGCCTCTCTTCTCTCAACTATTGATCCTAAAGGCTTCAAGACTGTCGCCAAGCATAAGCATTGGCTTGACGCCATGAATGCCGAACTCCAAGCTCTTTCGAAAAACAACACGTGGACTCTCGTCCCACGTCCATCCTCAGCCAATGTTGTTGGCTCGAAGTGGGTCTTTCGTACCAAATACCGCTCGGATGGTTCCATAGATCGACACAAAGCTCGTCTTGTTGCACAAGGCTTTACGCAAGTTCCAGGTCTAGACTTTCATCACACGTTTAGCCCTGTTGTTAAAGCATCTACTATTCGTGTCGTTCTTTCTCTAGCGGTCATCAACGGGTGGTCTCTGCGTCAGCTTGACGTTAATAACGCTTTTTTAAACGGATCTCTTTCTGAAACAGTTTATATGGAGCAACCGCCTGGCTTCACTGATTCCTCTCATCCCTCCTATGTGTGCAAGTTAAATCGTGCACTTTACGGCCTCAAGCAAGCCCCTAGGGCGTGGTTCCAACGCCTTAGCTCCTTTCTCACTTCTTTCGGGTTTGCTTGCAGCCGTGCGGACCCTTCGTTGTTCATTTTTCATAAAGGCGACTCTCTTATGTATCTCTTGGTGTATGTGGACGACTTAATTCTCACGGGTAATCAGCCCTCATTGCTCTCCTCGTTCACTACTCGTCTTCATAAAGAGTTTGCCATCAAAGATCTAGGCTTTCTAAATTATTTTTTTAGGCCTTGAAGTTCTTCCTCAAGCTGAGGGTCTTGTTCTCACCCAAACCAAATACGCCAATGACATTATCACTCGTGCCGGTCTTCAACATGCCAAACCCGTCCCTACTCCGCTCTCCACCTCGGATACCTTTGTATCAGATGGTGTTCCCTTCTCTGATCCTACCCTGTACCGTTCCTTGGTTGGAGCCCTTCAATATCTAACTATCACACGTCCTGATTTGGCCTACGCAGTCAATCAAGCGTGTCAACACTTACATGCTCCAACCGAAAAACATTTCCAACTTGTCAAGAGGATCCTTCGATATGTCAAAGGCACCATCTCTCATGGACTTGTTTTCACTCGTCCTGTATCCTCCACTATTTTGGGTTATTCTGATGCAGACTGGGCTAGGTGTATTGAGACAAGACGTTCTACTTATGGTTATTCCATTTTTCTTGGTGGTAATTTGGTATCTTGGAGCGCAAAGAAGCAACCAACAGTATCTCGTTCAAGCTGTGAATCGGAGTATCGTGCTATGGCTAATGCAGCTGCTGAAATCGTTTGGTTAACACATCTACTACAAGAGTTACGTGCACTCCCTCCATCTCGTCCTACTCTCCTATGTGATAATCGCAGTGCTTTGTTTATGAGTCAGAATCCTGTGTCTAACAAACGTGCAAAGCATATTGATCTGGATTACCATTTTGTTCGTGAACTAGTTATGTCTGGGAAGCTTCACACCAAGTTTGTTCCTACCAAGCTTCAACTTGCGGATATCTTCACAAAGAGTTTACCTCGTCCTCAGTTCGAACACTTCCGGGATCTTCTGCGTGTGTATCCACCGCCGTTTCGCTTGACGGGGATAAAAGATAATATTAACAACTCCAACAATTTCTCCTAGTTATTATTCTTGTAATCAATGTATAGTCAAATGTAGTTAATTACTTTCCTATTTGTTTGCCTTGTAATTGTGTATTTAATGAAAAGCAATCTCTCAAATCATTCAGAGAGAATTAACCCAATTACACAAATTACTAATCTACCCCCATTTTACTTTTTTTATTACTCATTAGGGTTATACACTGGACTAGAAAAAACACATTTCTTGATGCGCAATGCGCGTCATAAAAAGGTTTTAATGACACAAAAAGAGTGTGTTGTTGATGGTGGTGGTGTCATAAATTTAACATGACATGCACGGGCGTGTCATCTTTTAATGACACGCATTCATGGCACTATTTCGTGACACCATTTATAACTCTATTTCATCACACACGGTTATGACACACTATGTGTGTCATCTTTTTTGGCAAAAAAAAGTAATTACTAATTTCCGTGGATTCTTATATATATATATATATATATATATAAAGTGATTTTGGTGTGAACACATGACTCTTATTGAAGTCATCCTGCAAAAAAAAAATTAGGTTATAAATAACACAATTAACCTAATAGTTAGTAATTTATAATCTTTATCTTTATCTTACTTACTATATAATAAATAAAAATCTTATGATTATTTCAATTCTCTCTAGTATAAAATAATATTATTAAATCATGATTGCACATTTATTTCTTATTTAATTTGTAGGATCGACAAGAAATTGAATATCACGTGCATTTTGGATTGAAGGCGGAATCAATAACCCGATTAGTTGATATATGTGAGTGTTTATGGATAAGACAAGGATAAGCTAGAGTGAGTGCACACACACAAAAACACTCACAAAGGGTTGCACTTGTATGGGAATGACAAAAGTTATTACAAGGACTAAGGCATGGGTTATTTATACTACCTTGCCATACACCTCCTTACATTGCACATGTATGGCTCTCATACATGTACATAAAACATAATCCAACTATCATATCCAAGCTAGGGACATAGCCAAATGGTGCATTTACATACTCCCCCTTGGACCTAGCTGGATATTTACATAAACAACTAAAAACAAACACAAAAACATAAAAATATTCCAAAATCTCCACTTGAACAACCAACAACTGTCTTCAAGCTTTTATTACCCGCAGCTTGGACCAAATCACAACCAGCATGTATCTACCTAGTAGTACAATACCTGACCATCTTCTAAAATCTGACAGCTTGATCGGCCATCCTGCTCCATGAAGTGGACTTGATTCTTGTTCAATGTCTGCATGTCTTCTTCAGAAAGATTCATAAGCCACATCGGATCCCAAACTCGTATCTTCCTGCAAATCTTTGGATCGTTCTTCAAAACTATGATGGCTTCTGAAGTAAAATATCATAATACCAGAATATGAACTTATCCGTGAAATCTTGTTCCATCGGTATAAGTGGGATCCATGTCATTATCTCAGGTAGGGTGATCTTTTGCTTCCAAATGGGCTTACCAGTGATATGATGTAGCTTATCAGTCTGGTAGCTCTTTGGATATTGTGGTTGTATGTACACCCACTTTGATCTACTTTCTCTCTCCAATAAACCTATGTACATCTTCAATGTATTGGTAGTCTTGCTCGCTTCAAACGGGCAAGATCACGAACATACCAGTATGGTAAGGACTTGATCTTGAAAACACTAGCAAAATATAGAATTCCGGTCTCGAACTTGATTCCAATAGCATTTAACTAAGCCACGTACAACTAGCGGATAATGTTACCAGGCATGAGATTCCATTTCTAGATAACTTTCGTGCTTGAACTAGCTCTAGCTTCCTCCTGGAGAACTTCCTTCTGAGAACCATGCTTCAGATGCTAACTGAACCCTTTTGTTCGTTCAGCATTCGTCTCGGGTACATCTTCAAGTGGCTCGTCCTTTAACCAACGATCAACCATTTTAATGTCAGTGCGAGTGGGTATAGGGATCTCAACTTTAATCTTCTCCGTTTCATGGACATAATCAGGATATTCTTCGGCTGTTATATCTTCGATCTCGATGTCATCCAACGAAACATCTTCATTAAATGTTTTAGATAGGTCTGCTAGAGTAAATTGTACATATAAGGTTTAGGGACCGGATTCCCATCTTCCATGGGCGATTTCTTCTCTAGATGGCTCTGGAGGTATTTCACATTCTTCCAGATCCATAAAAGGTTTAGTGACCGGATTGCCATCATCATCAGTGAAGAACATGTCATAGAACTGTTCGGTCCATTCCAGAGGCACCGACTTGGAAGCTAAAACTTCCCTGAATACTTAGAGATCTTCTTCAGTTGGACCGGGCTGCGAGGAAGAGTTTCCTGCACCCGAATCACCACTCCAATCTTGGTCTTTCTTGGCACGCCTTTCTCTGAATAGTGCATTGGCCGTTTTAGTTTGACAGGCCGCTGCATCAACAGCACTACCAGGATCCTCCTCCTCATCTGTAGATGCATATTTCATATATGTGTTCGTAGCTTTTGGATCACCAAAGTTGTCGTAGGCGAATTGTAAAGTTAATGTTTTTTTTGTTATTTGGTTCGTGTGTTCGTAGGATCGAACCAAAAATAACGTTTTGTTTTGGGATAAGTCTAGGTCGAATGGACTAGTTTGCACCTTCGATAGGTCGAATGGAAAAATTATATATATAGGTGTAATTTTGTGACGGTTATTCAGTGATGTCATTCAGAGTGTGTATGTTCTAGAGCTGTCCATTACACCTAGTTGTGTGTGTTTTCGTTTAATCAAGTGTGTAAACGTTATTATCAATTTAATGATTAATGAAAACTTTGAAAATGAAATCTCTCGTGTTTTGATTCATATTTTTTATCATATTGCATGAACATTAGGGTTTCCGCACCTAGTGTTTCGGTATTCATGTTTGTGACATCCGTCACTCTCGTCTTTCATCTGATTGACAATAATAGCCCTTCAAATATTTCCATTATAGTCCCGGTAAGTTTCGTCATTTTCAAATTTAATTTTAGAGCAAACTAAAATTTTATCATTTATATTTATTATGGATCAGGTATAAGTTTTAATCAAATGTGTATGTTGAAACGTATTTCGGAATGGATTTTATAAAACTTTCAAGTTTATAAAGTTCTAGAAATTTTTGGTTAATTACACTTAGCTTGGTTAAGTTTTATATAGAAAAAAAAAACTAACAAAGACTATTATAAACTAAGTTAAATCTAGAGGGGCCATTCTTGCCAACTACCCAAACTTTCAAAAAAATCAGATTTTGCCTTCCCTCCTTTCTCGCTTTTCCGGCAATCGGAATCTTTTTCCGCCCACTTTATTTTGAGCGTTTTGATGTTCTTTAAGTGTATTAAGGGATACCAAACGTTCCTCCATCATAATCAAGGGCTTGATACGTTAATAACGAACCATAAAACTGAGAATTGATTGGATTTAGAAAACGTAACCGCCGGAATCATTAAAACCGGTGTTAAACTCAACCATATTATAAATTGTCGACCTTGTTACTTTTTATGCTTCCTGACCCTTTTAAACCCACGAAAAAAACACCTTCTTCTGCGTCTATAAACCTTGTAATCGAGCTTCTTCAGTCGACCAAAGAAGCCTCGTTTCCTGCATGATTAGCGATTGTAAGTACCTTCCAAACATGCGTTTTTCTTCTCTTATCATTCCGAGTAATAGCCCCTTATAACAGATGTGTAATTGTATCTGTACTGGCTTTATTAGATGGTGCTAGGGTTAGGGTTTTTGAGATAGATTTGGGGAAGAAGATGGATTGTGAATAACCATCTTATTTTTTTTCTTTCTAAACTTTACAACAAAAATACTTATGGTGTAGTGGTTAATTCTAAAGGTTTACACATAGGGGACCCTGGTTCGATTCCCCTAAGCAGCGATTCGTGTCACATTTTTTTGTTATTTTTTTTTCAATTTGTTGTTAAAATATTTTATATAAATGCATTATACTTAAATATTCATAGTAAATCCAATTTTTACCCAAAAATTATGAAAATTAGATGTAGCTTGTTGACATCATCATAGGAAATTATGATATTTTTTATTTTCTGGAAAATGTTTTATTTTCATATTTTTATTGAATTTATTCGTTTTAAATCGTATTTAATTGATTAAAAATTCATTTTTAATGGATTTTAATCTCAAACTTTTTGGGAATTATTTTTCACCATCATGAACTGAAATAAAAATTTTGGTCTAGAAAACATTCATTGTTATTAATTTTCCTATTTTTTTAATCATTTAAACATGATTTAATCTCATTAAATCAGTTTTAAATATAAATAAGTTTATAAAAATTATGGGAAAATTATTTTCATTAATTTACTTAGAAAGCATCAATTTACTATAAAAATAGCATTTTTGGATCATGTCTTGTATTATTAGTGTTATTTATGTTTAATTAGGCATAATTAATCATTTATTTAGTTATACTATATAACATCTATTTTATAAATACCTTTTTATAAAATAGATATAGTCTTATGTTAAAAGTCTTTTTATCATTTGTTGGATCATTGTGTAACTCATATTATTTATTTCAATATTTATGATTATTGTATTTATTTAC